>DWPV01001105.1:0-22462 GCA_018251915.1 Urbanus proteus proteus | reverse complement strand
AGGGAGTTACATAAAAAATGTTACAGATAATAATTATAATTTAACTGTTTTAATTTTTATTGAAATACCGAATTTTTGATACCGAAAATATGTCAATGTGGAATAATTCCGTCTCGCTAAAGAATAATTGTATAGCTAGTGTTTCTTTGCTCATGTTCTTACAAAATACCGTGGCTTGGTCCGTCACGCCATACGTAACACGATGCTATACCAAATAGGTCACAAAAGACAATTAACTTAGGCACAAAACAAATAAACCTTTAGAGAATATTTTCGTAATTTACTTCGCACAATTTATCAAGTGCTTTATGTACCTATATGAATAGGCTGTCAACACAACAAGGTTAGTCGACAAGGTAGCACATGAACGTAAAAATAGAACAGAATTAGTAATTTATTATCTTATTACAAAAACAGACTAAAAAGACTATTGATTTCTTTACCATAAAGAACACTACATAATTGGCGACAATGTCAATGTACGAGTAAGTTCTTGGTCAAAAATAATGATTATATAATGATGTTATAATTAACAATGTTTGGCCTTATTAGAGTTAACACTATTTTGGGTACTAAAAATCTGAAGTTCGAATCTAAAAAATAACCTCAGGTTATTTAGAAGTTGTATGCAATAAAATGATTATCACAAGTTCTAACGATAAAGGAAACATTAGATTCGTGAGAATCTCCATACTTGAAAATTCTATTTAAAGTTCTCTAAAAGGTAGATATTCAGTTTAATAATCTGAATTTAGATAGACTTATGGACTAATCGAAAAAATCATTATGAAGGCTAGATTGGATACGGTTGGAACAAACCTATTACCGCATAAACCATATGACGTAGAAAAACCGACTCAAGCGGTGGCCATTAATAATTGAGTACTTAAGTAATACTTAAATTATACTACTTAATTGTAGATGAAACATCATTTACATTTAACATAATTATTATCATTCGCTTATTAAAGGCGTAGACGACATATCCAGAATTATTTCAACTTTGCTCAGTCTACCCTTTTTCTTGGTTTTGGTGGGAAATCTTCTAAAGATACTCAGGCTTTTTGGGGAAAGGCCGAGTTACGTGAGATTTCTACTCACTAAAACCCCCTCGATGGCATCAATGTGCATATTAGGGATCCTGGGGATCCCTAATAGAACGCTCCGATGGTTACCTTGCGAGGTGCCTTATAGGCTCTTTCCAAGTAGCTCTCATGTTTCATTGCGCCCTAACAAGCCCGACAACTTGTAGCCACAAATATGAATACATGAACATTTCGTGAATCAAAGGTAGAGAACCTTGGATTCACGAACTGTTCATATTTGTAGCTACTGGTGAAAACTATTAGCCAAACGGATTGAGGCCCAGTCTACCTACTCATTTTGAGAAGAGATTCATAAACTGTTGACAAGCAATTTATTTTAAATGGCAAACTTATAACTTTATACTTACAAATCGCAGTAAACAAAAAGAAAGCATAAAAGTACTTCGCCATGAACAAAGATCTATAATTAGCATTTCCTTTTGATTCCCTTAGAGGCGTGTCATAACATTAACAATCGACATTATGCATATCAAAACCATTTCAATATTCCGAACGTAGCATCTGCATTGCGAATGTAATGATATAATAATGATGACGAACAATTCGTTTGTTTCGTAATGCTTGCGTGCTCATAAAATATTCTAATTATTTAAATTTTACTGAAATGACGTCAGTTTTACCTAATAATATCACTGTTAGGCGATGCTGTGTCCTGGTCTGAATGGTGTGCTTAGGGAGACATATTTATCCGAGGTTGATTTTGAAGTTGAAACACAAATTTAGTCCTGACTGACGACGAACTGCATATTCGTTAGCGACCTCTCTATTTGAAAAAGAAATATCCACTCTTAACTTCGTCATTTTAACCTTCGATAATGTGTGTGTATTATTGTTACAGGGCTATTCATGTGTGGACCTACTGAATGCTGGGATGCGCGAGTCGGGGGTCTACTACTTGCAAATAAGAGGCACTACTTATTGGTTCCTCAAAGTATTCTGCGAACAGAATGTTGCCGACGGTGGATGGACGGTAAGGCGCTATACCAGATTATTTTTTAATGTCAATTATTTTTAGTGTCACCCAAAGATCAGTGAAAAATAGCTTTTATTTCTATTTCGAAAAAAGCCTCACAAAGCTATCCAACGTCCACATTTAGTTTATTTAAAAGATATACATGAACAATCGCCCCCTAAAAGGTTTCAACATGGTCCTATTTTTGTGGTCTCTTCACCGCTTCTCTTTACGTACAAAAGCTTAATAAAAAATAGCCCATAAAACAAAAAAGTAACTAACGGATCATCGCTAAATTTTAAAGTCTATGTTACAATTAATTAATTAATTTGTTTCGACCATCCCTTTACCTATTTATAAAAATAATATTCGTTTCATCTTTTTCAAGTTCTTGTCCTTGATGCACAGTTGCAACTTTGTGTAAACCAAAGCAGTAATGATCATTTATATTTCTGTATGGCCAAAAATTGGCAAGCGGCTAATAATAAATTAAATTGGCACATGTATAAAGTATGAAGCTGTTCTACACTACTACGTTCTACTACACACGTACGGTTTGAACTGGAGGGTTGGTACCACCGTCACGCCTACTTTTAAATTAGACTATAAAGCAGATCATGTGTTACCTTTAAAATACCTCAGCTGACCTAAGTACGAGACGACAACCTTAGTCCCCAGAAGTGGCAAAACATCCGTGCCTTTTGATTGATTGATTTTATTATTTGATTATAAATTGATTTGACGGAGAACTCCTGCTTTACATTATGAGTTTATTACGTTTAATTAATTCTCGTTTACGTTTGAGTCCATACATATACATGCAGCGCTCCCAGCGGACCGTTTAGATACTAATATTTTTACGGAGATCGTTTCAAGGATACATAACTAACTCATACTAAGGGTACAAATATTCACGGGCGGCAGAGACCACATACCATCAGGTGGACTGCATTCTCGCTTGTTACTTGCATTTTATAACTGTTGATGTTAAATGAAAGTAAAAATAACAAAAGCAGGGTTTACATAAGAAACCATATTAAAATGTGCCACGCTTTAGGTGATACACCGTCGCGACGACTATGGAATACCGGCCGAGAACTTCAACCGAGACTGGAGCGATTATAAGAACGGGTTTGGCGACCCGAGCAAGGAGTTCTGGCTGGGCAACGAGAACATATACATGCTCACCAATAACGACGACTACATGCTCCGTGTCGAACTTGAAGACTTTGACGGGAATAAAAGGTAAAAATAAGTCACTGTCCCAACGTTGGGCACGGGTCAGCTCTCAATGTGAGGAGGCCAAGTTCAAATATTCGAACCTAACATAACATATTAAGAGCGTGAATTTAAAACAATCAGATCGTCACAACTCTGCATACTGTCCCAACCGAACAACTCATATTTACTTCGTTATACATATTTGAGCGAACAATTAGCCGTTTTGACGATTATGTACCTAATACCTATAGATAGGTCAGTCTTAACTTGACTTATTAATTTTCGTCAAATTAGTAAAAATAATGTGTGATTTTAAATGTGTTTCTAAAGAGTAGGTAGCTACCTAACAGAATCTAAATCGCAAAATATCAGGACGAATGTCATAGCACCTAACGACAAACACTATACGGCCACTGCATAAATTAAATTTTCAAATGGCTCAATAGATAATTAAATATTTATTAGCAGTTAATTAGTACCCAATAAAAAGTATTTCCAAATAAATATAGTGAGTCATATTCATAGGCCCTATTTTTTATGTTAATAGAAATCTACAGTACCGAGGTCGAGACTAATAAACTTTGAAAGTAATCTCATTAGATGTAATGTTCTATTTACAGATACGCTCAATACTCGCACTTTAAGATATATTCGGAAGCAGAATACTACAAGTTAGAGATAGACGGATACGAAGGCACAGCCGGCGACTCCCTGAATGATCCGTGGTACGGATCCAACAACAGCCCTTTCTCCACCTACAACAGGTACTTTATACTAATTAAACTTTTAGCAGTGTATACCTACCTAATATACAAAGATGCTGAATTTACAGTGGTAGAAGCCTAGTGGTTCAACTCCCACAGCATACCTAATTCTGTCTTATAACAGCAATGTTCTTCGCTGTTATGTTCTGGTCTGAAGCGTGTGGTAAGGGAGACACACGTTTGCTACTTCCATAATATACCTGCCACTGGTCTATGATTAGGCTTTATCGTGGTTTGATGGATGTGGTATCTAATGAAGATATACTAGGTAAACGCGGTCATTCTATTATAGCAATCAGGGTTAGCCCGTGTGTGGTCGACTTTACGATTATAATGATATCCGGAGTTGATTTTACCGATGTCACTTAGGGTTCATCCATAAATTACACGTTAAGGGGGAGGAAGAAGTGTGACATTATGTGACAAGGGGTGGGGAGGAGTCTTAAATTTCGTGAAATCACTTTGAGGGAGTTCTTACAAATGTGACCAACTGTGACAAGAGGACGGAGGGGCAAATAATCATGAAATTCGTGTGACGTAATTTATGGATGACTCCTTACCATACGAACTGCATGCAGTTGGATAACCTACTATGTTGGATAACTCGGATAGAGATATTTCCCTCCTTGCCATACCATGCAAATCACCATGAATATTTAGAAAGTTACCTACTGAGTAAGTTGGTAACTTCTGCACAAATTTGTCGTATAGTAGGTACGTCACTTTTAATTCCTAGAATGGATTTCTACAATACGAACAAATTCACATCAATTAGTACGTGACAGAAGAGTAGTAGTTTTAAATCCGATAGCTGGAGTTTATGAGGCCTTTTTAATGGCAGCGCCCAATAACACAGAAAAAATATTATAAGCTCTTAATATTTCACAAACTTTGTTGATTTCAGAGATAACGACAGATCTTCCCTGAACTGCGCATCTATGTTAAAGGGTGGATGGTGGTGGAAGTCGTGTGGTAGGGGCCTTAATGGCCTATATTTGCACGATCCGCAGGACCTGACTGCCAGACAAGGTGACAAATACAAAATTTCTAAGGGTAACATAAGCGACTTAATTTATTGAAATTAAATTACGTACGAAACAAATAGGCGCACTGCGGCTACCTACAACAGTAAAGAGGTGGTTAAACTAGCTTTAAATTAGAAATTATTGTAGTATTTCGGCGTCGCCGCACCGTTCGGCTAAGAGGGATTCAAACTCCCCCTCTCCCTCTCTCCTATTATTTTAAGCAAATAGTGATTATCACAGATATATAATATATAATACTATGGTAGGTAATTGTCCTAAGCTTAACCAGGTACAAAGTTGTATGCGTTAAAATAAGCGCATGTGTATTATTAATGACAGGGTTCGCAAAAGTTTAACATATCCTAATCTATATTATAGGAAGTCGATATATAACAAGAAAATAAAATATGTAGTCAAAGTGAGATGGAAAAATGTCCTGTCGAACCTACTACCTACCTAACACTAAACATTACATTTTAACTCTTCCTGAAAGGAAAATTTGTGCCATGTGTACTGTGGCATGAACTCTACCAACTAACAGTTATTCAGCGACGTGAGTTATGGATTAAGGCAATATTTAATTCGCAGGTATCGTGTGGTTCCGCTGGCGAGGCTGGGACTACACGCTGAAGCGCGCGTCCATGATGATCAAGCCCAAGGGCTTGCAGCCCAACACGTGAAGTGACTTCACTTATCACGAAGACTTCACATTATCCAGCCTCTGTTCTATCCTTACGTGGATTCTAAATTGATGCATAACACATTACTATATACGATTCTAGATGTATATTTATTTTTTCACTAACAGTGGATATCTGGGAAATCCCTTAATATTTGTATTCCGTTTTATGAATCCTAGGTTCAGCTTCATGATAGTTTATTAGTATATTACAATATGTATGTTCACTTTTTTGTTCATTCGACCTATGAATATGAGTAACTGACCTTAAAATATATTAATAGAAAAACTTTTACGGTCGAGTAGGTAGGTATTTTATCATTCATAATGAATTTATGACTATTTACATATTTATCAGCGACGCCGATTATTGTTAAAATATTTTACTAAATTATGTGTCACCATTATAAACTAAACAATGAATCCATGTAATGATAAAGAACATTGCAGGCAGCTAATCGCTCAAATTGCATTGTAATATTTTGTATCTACTCAAGAACTGTCTCTCCGTCTCTGTAAATAATTCCCTCATCATCCAGAATCATGTGTTCACCGCATTAATTCATCGTTATATATACATATTAAACTTGTGATTGTAAATAACAGGTAATTTGCTCTTTTGTCAATGTGCCACAAAACATTCCAAAATTCATTAATTTATTATTCATGTTTTGATACGTAAAAATTCCTTCGTTAATTAGCTTTGTAATGTTAGTTGTAAGATAAAATTATAATAAGGTGTAAATAATTATAATACAGTTGGCAGTTGTTGGTGTATATTCTATTGTTTCGTCTAAATTGATGGAGGCTATAATTTATTATACATGAAGAAATATTTAAACGCAAGCTATGTAAATATGGTCTGTAAAGCACCTACGAGTACCTTCGCCTTTAGTTTTAGGCGCGTTCCCTTTCTTACAAATTGATCGTAGTGTAGGAAGACGTGCTTAAAGTACCTGATAAGTACCTGGCAGAAAAAGCTAAATGTAGGTAAGTAGATACCTATAACTTACATAAGTGTTTATTTTTAGAAACCACAATGCAGTTCTTATTTTCTTAGATACCAAAAACACATTTATATTTTTTATTGATTAATGGAAACCCATCACAAAACTCACAAAATTATATAAATATTTAAATGATAGGCCTAATTGAAAAAAAATTTGGAGTAAACAAAAGGGTCAAAGAGTTCATATCATTAAATTTCAAATTTTGTTTTCGTCTTGCATACTCATAGAAAACAATAGTCTAAAGATTCGTTACATTATCTTATATAACGAACAATATATTTTTATTTTATATATACGACTGCCAAGTGCGGAAGGTCTCTATTTGAATAATTGCTTGTGTTTTCAGTTACTGTACCTATTCATGTAATAAAAATTTCAGTACATTTTTACGATTTGTTTTATTTATAACATGTAATCTTAAACTTTGCCAGCAACAATTCAATACAGTGTGTATAAGGATAAGACAATATAGGCAGATATAGGTGACATAGGTAACGACCATTGAGATAATTATTATGTACCTACCTGACTAAAATTATGTACATAGTACATGTCTCGATGGTACTGACCCGCCCATGTCTTGCAGTCATCATGTATTTAATAAAATTGATTTGGAATAGTATCCAAGCTAAGCACGAAACTGCGTGGCGGAGCGTGAGCGCGCTATGGTGAGCCATAGCGGTCTGAGACGCAGTGGGTTCCGAATTCGATCCCCGGCCAGTCAGATATCTGAATAATGAATTTTGAGTTATATGTTTAGATGTGTGGTTAATTAATCGTGCTACAGTTAGTGTTGCTACGTCCGATTTGATTGTAAGAAATGAAAATTCACACATTGTAAGCCACGTAGGTTATTACAGCACCTACAATGGATTTCAGTATCATAATTATGGATTTTGTTTGGCACACAACAAACGTGTAGGTTACTTAAGGACAGATAGGTACATTAGATGAGAAGTTAAATTATTATGACCAAGAAGTTGTGTTGTGATCGACGACGATGATGATGTGACGACGTTCAAGAGTCATGCCACCTGATTCACGTGGTTTTTGAATACCGTACTTACCGAAAATAAACTTATCAATATTGAATTTCTATCGTTTAAGATTTAGTGTGACTTTAGTTAAATCATATTTTAACACTAAGTAAACTCCCAATAGTAATATAATAAATAAAACCCAATAAAAGAAGTAGCTACTCAACTACGCATGCTTAGAAACACCGGTTACTTCAGTCTCGGGAACGCCGGATGCGGTTTTAAACAGTAATCTATACAAATAAATAAAATTGACACTGTGATTTCAAAATAACATTTTTTTACTCAATGCATATAAAAGTATACACGATACCTATAACGAAAATGCAATTAAAAAAATTTGTCTGCTCCAGTCCGCGCATGCGGGGCCGGTAGAACGGGATTTAAATTATGTTTAAATATGTGTTCTTATTACTTTTAAAACGCGGGTGAAACCACGGGGATCAGCTAGTAAATAAATAATATGCGACTTACACGATTTATACGTGAATCATCTTGATATGATTGTAACACTATTCACAATGCGTCATACTGTAGTCCCAGGATATCTATCTAACCATCTTTAAAATCGAAACACAGCATGCATACAAAGCTTACAAAAGGTAGAAATAAGTACCTATACCTACTCGTAGTGATTATGCCGCCGCATTTAAACCACAACAAAGAGTTCCCCTTCCCTCACTCTTAAGTTTGCTTCAGTACCTGGCTACTTTCCCGGAATCTAGGTATTAAGTTATACAACCTTTTATAATTGGATTTATTTTAGAGTTTGTATGAATATCTCCACAATCTGTTACGTAACTCTAAAATTTTGATAGCATTAGAAAAGGTGCCAAAAACGGTGATATTTTGATATCATCAAATGTTATAATAGAAGAGCTCAGCCAAAAAATCTAAGCCTGTAAAGCAGCGTCCATCTTGAAATCGAATATTTTAATAATGTGTAATGTTAACGTAAAATTATTATTGGTAGGTAATATCTGGTAATGGTGGCCGAACATCTTGCGGTTCGGTTTCGAAGGTTCCACTGCTACATCTTTTTGTCTTATAACAGCAGTGTTAAGCGCTAATTTGGCCTGGTATTCAAGGCTGTGGTAATTAAACGCTTTCTACACTCATATCCCCAGAGTAGGATTTTCTCCTGTGTTGTGGGTGCCGTGGACACACACATACACGAATATACAAACACCCAGACCCAGAACAGAAATGCACATTCATCATTTAGGTGTCTGTCTGGCCGGGAATCGACCCCGGGACCCATTGCGCGTCAGACCGGTATGGTAACCTTACCGCCACGCTGGTCGTCAATTAAGACATAGTTATACAAGTTTTGGCAACTTAGGGGTAGCAACGCATCTGTGATTGACCTCAGGTGGCTATCAGACAACCATAGAAGGCAGATGCAATTTTCTTTCAGACTACATCCACGTTTTCTACTTGTATCATAAACATTATCATCGCAGTTAAAACTAATATATAACGGTTATTATGTAATATCCTTTTGATTCAATAGTACTAGGTTATCGTATGTTGATACATGTGAATACTAGTACAGTAAACATTCTACTACAGACATTTAGACGTTACGACCTAATCTTTGGACCGAAGCCAAGCTACCGACCTGCAATACTTTCCTACAAATATGTGACGTAACTTATTTGGATCTCTGTACCTTAAAGAGATTCAGTTAACCGTAAACAAAATGTTTGAATCAAGTCTATTGACAAATATAGTAATAGAAATATTATTAAATTGCAATACTTAGTATATTTTATGATTGGGATATTCAAGTTATACTCGTATTGTACAATAGACATTTTTAAATATTATTTTTTGTTTATACCACCCACCGCAACTTTTCCACATCAACAAGGGTTAACTGGAGAATGCCAATAGGCATTAAGTAAGTAGGTAACATACGTTTACAATACAGTTCAAATAAATAAACATTTGGGCTTCGGGTCTTTTTCCTATCACGCGACTTTATGTTCACGTATGATTTCGGTCCACATGGATGCTAAACGCATCCATTCGTTTCATACATATTTTTCTTGTCGTGAAAGCCATACATACGGGAGACGCATAGACTGTAGCGATAACCGACATAAGATGAAAAGACTTTTATACAGTAATATTTACTAATAAGATACATTTACTACAACAATTTAACCCCCAACTTAAGCAAAACGAAAAGTATTTAGATTTCATACACGCGTTTCTTAATACGTTGCTCTTTATTACTTAATGGTACCTTACTAGCCTAAAATGTAAGGTATTAAACATTACATATCGTAGTTATTCGTTAATGTCGCAGTAAAATACTTAACGCTACAACAAAATACGAAAGGCCGTCATGTGTGATTATTAAAATATGGGCGCGGGCGAACCTTTTACACGTAGCCATCATTTATGAATTACATGTGAGCTCTACTGCTTTTAGACTTACCGCATATCGTGCCGTATATTTATCTATAAATGTTATTAATTTTATATAATTAACATAGGAAATGATCAAGCAATCTACCTTACGCAAGTAGCCCCTGCCGCTCCTGGACTTCTATGAACTATCCCAGTTAAGACTAACATAATATCTGAGGTAAACCGTAGAGGCGTTACTACCCCTGAAGAATAAGACCAGCAGTTCGACCTAAAGGATTGCGACATATGTGTTATATATTACTAATAGGATTCCTAAGTTTTGTCAACGTAATTTGATTACGTTAGCATCTGTAGGTCGCATTAACCATGTCATTATAAAATTTAATACAGACTACATTATAATAAAAAGATTATAAAGGAGTCACTCTTCCAAATCAAATAATAACATCTAATCATTTATGCTGCATTGCATCTAAAGTATTCTCTTTTTATCTTGTTATTACGGATAATAGCGTACTCCAAATATTACCCGCTTTCGAATAAAGAAATAGATGCTCAAGTCGTTTTTATTCGGTTTTGTAACCTCTTCTGAATGCTTATTTTGCTTTTTCGCTGTTTGACTGACTTTTATATGTAACCGCTATTTTAACAAGCTACTAAAACATTTGGCAAAAAGTGATTCTAAATTTTGCACTTTTTACTGGTCTTACTCTAATTACACGGTTCTTTAGAATGAATTTAATTTTCTACTTCGGATCCTCTGTCACATTACTTCCGACAAGAATAGTGCAATCCAACTGTTATATTGTCACATAAAAAGTAAATAGTAACAAAACAAATATTGTTTATTATTATGGTCATGGTCTGAAAGTTAAAATACACTAATGTAGTAACCATTTTGAAGATATCTATACAAACAAATAAAATTGAACTGTCTGTTTGAGATTTCAAAATAACTTTTTACAATACACGACACCTGTAACAAAATTGAGTTAAAAAAATTGTCTGTCTGTCTGTTTGGCCAAGGTAATCTTCTAAACTGAACCGATTTTGTCGGGACTTTCACTGGAAGATAGCTGAAGATCTAAGCTAAGATCTAATCTACATTTGGCTACATTAATCTTAGAAAAAAGTATTAGCGCGCGGTCCACGCGCTTGCGGCCGCCGTCGCGGGAGTGCCGAGTATCACTTGTTTAAATATGTACCTATGCCTTCTTATTTCTTTAACGTGTGTGAAAATGCGGGGATTAGCTAGTTAAACATAGGATTTATAAAATAAGTTTCCTCACGATTTCTTTCAGACTTCAGAAATTGGCATAATTTCTAGGTAAATTGTCATAAATTCTGAGATCAAAAATATATAACGTATACTTATCCGCACTTGGCCAATGTGCTGGTATATGGTCTAACCCTCGTCACTTAAAGAGGAACGCAGTTCCAACTGGTTCTCAGTAGTTAGTTAGTTAGTACTTGATTCCGTTTGTTATGCTACGCTGATCAAGGCAAGCAATTACATTAATTATATTGAGAGAAGCTTAACAGAATAATTAATTGATCTCAGTCGTATGCTAATGAAATACCAATTATTGTAATTGAATTGTATAGTATGTAGATACAATATGTAATTCATTATATACCGTGTTAGTGTAAAGTTATATAGCGAGCACTATACCCTCCCTGTTTGACACGATGAATTGAGATTTTGTTCTGGGTCTGAGTGTTTTATTATTATGCGTGGATTCGTGGTAACTATGACACAGACATCTTTCAAAGCAGTTGTGACGTCCAAATAGAGTTTTAAACTGACTACCCAATGGAGAGAGGTTATCATTACATAGTATAAATCAAATTCTGTCCTATGTATGCTTTAAAACTCCGCAACGGATTTTGATGCGGTTTTTTTAATAGATGGAGTGATTCAAAAGGAAGGTTTATACGTAACTAGTTTTAACCCGCGGCTTCGCTCGCGCTAATGAGTACATTCGCACAAAGAGCCCGTAGGTATCAAAGTAGGTTGTAGGTATAAAAGTTACTTTTCTATCCCTCGGGAGTAGTACGTTTTTTCGGGATTAAAGGTACTTAATGTCTTTTTCTGGACCTCTTACTATGTGAGTGCAAATGTCATAACGATCGGTTGAGCAGTTAAGGCGTGAAAGCGTTACAAACAAACAAATAAACGGACATTCGCATTTATTATCATTAGGATTTAACGCGTGTGATGCTGCGGGAAAAAGCTAGTTTTTTATAAATCAACTTTAAACAAATAGCTAACATTAGTATTAAAGTTGTTGCAATCATTCCACAAAACAAACAAGAATGTCGCTAACCTTCTCGATATTGCTAACCAACTTCAGCAACTTCATTGACGTTAAAGGGAATGTTTCCGGCGACAGTTTATTACGAAACGAACGGTGAGATTCGTGTTTCAGAAGCTGTTTTCATTCGAGAGCGGAATTTTCATTACATTCGCCCTTGAACGTAACACACCTGCAAATTAGATTAGTGCGGATCAACGTGAACCCAATTTAATTCGTCGTCTCTAGTAATGAACCACATTACTCGTTTTAATAGAACAAATGAACTGGGTTATGTGAGGTTGTTTGGAAAGTTTTCGGCGTGAAAATGAAGGACGATTTTGTTATTCACTTCAATAATAACTAGCAGATCCCCGTGGTTTCACCCGCATTAAAAAGTAAAAAGGAATACTTATCTAAACATAGGTAACATCCCGCGCTTCTGCGGGGGGGGGCCGCATGCGCGTAGCGCGCGCACTAATGCTTATTTCGAAAATAAAACTAGCCTATGTTACGCCTTAGACCTTCAGCTATATACTAGTGAAAGTCCCGTCAAAATCGGTCCAGCTGTTTAGAAGATTAGCTTAGCCAAACAGATGGACAGACGGACGGTCAATTTTTTTAAATTGCATTTTCGTTATAGATATCGTGTATACTTTTATATGCATTGAGTAAAAAAATGTTATTTTGTAACAAACAAACAGACAATTCAATTTTATTTACTTGTATTGATATATAAACAAATATTTTATCGAATGATTTATTATGCGCTCTAGTCCTTCCTTTTGCCATCTCGCCGGCAGTGGTATTAGCCTACTCGCGGTTTTAGAATTCACTTTGCTTTTTAATTTAATGGAAACTTCAGAAAAAAACCGCGCAAAAAATATAATTATAATTAACAATAGTAAATATTTAAGATTTTTTTGCTATAATAGTGTGACAAACAAATGACATTATTATTATTAGGTATAGGTATTATTTGAACTTCTACGTAATACCTATTCTATGAAGTTAACCTTCGTCCGTTTTCCATTTTGAATCGAAATTCGCGTTATAAATCAATTCGACAGTCCAGAATCGGGGTGAAGGTTGCTGAAATAAATTCGCGTAAAATTGTGGCTTGGATTTCGTCGTAAAAGCAAATCTAGAAAATATTGCTGAATGGTTGTATTGTCCGTTGGTTTTGAGGGAATTTTATACTATCTTCACTTTTAAAAGAATTTTATTCTATCTTAACTTATGAGTATTATTAGTGAATGTTTAAAATGTTCGTACAATAAACAACATGAGTAATGGTATACTTTATTAAAAAAAAGTTAAAGTAAAAGCTCGTCATTGATTTAAACCCAAACTATCAGGAGGAACAGTGTATTATTTATTAGTACTATTATATTAGTAACACAACAGTTATGAGTGAACACAACTTAAAAATAAAAGCAATAATACTGCCTGTACTAACAAAATAATAAGAGCAAAATCTTCTTTCCTTGAAAATCCCTACACAAGGCTTGAAATTGACGTCCAAATTAAGGAAAGGTTACACGAGAAGCGACAGTAATAATAACGTTTGCAGGGAATAATGACTCGGGAAACAGGGACGTTTACGACCCCTGTCCGCGTGACGTCAGAGCATCGATCGGGAAATTCGTCATCGTTTTGTCAAGGAATGACGCTTTTTACACACACATCTTCTGCGTAGAGGCACCTACAAAGGCACTAAAAGTCAGGAGAGCCAGTTTTTAAAAAATAATAAAAGAGCAAAACCCTCTTTCCTTTAAAGTCCCTCTAAACAAGGCTTCAAATTGGCGTCCAAATTAAGGAAAGGTTGCATGAGAAGCGACAGTAATAATAGCGTTTACAGGGAATAATGACTCGGGAAACAGGGACGTTTACGACCCCTGCCCGCGTGACGTCAGAGCATCGATCGGGAACTTCGTCATTGTTTTGTCAAGGAATGACGCTTTTACACCCACACAAGAATTCCGTGTAAAAACACCCACATAGGCATGGAATCAGAGATGAGTAAATGGAAATCTAAGTCCATCACTTAAATGTCTGGCCCGGCATCGATTCCCGAACCCACGTGTGATTGTAGAAGACAAAGTGCTATTTGGGCACGGATTTTTCTTATGTGTTTCACGTATATTAAAAAAGTGAAACTAAACTAAAAATAATTCTGCAAAAATTATCAAAATAAGCATTCTATATATGTAGTTCTTCAAGAAAGGACACAAGTTGATAAAGTGATTTCAAGATCAGCTCATACAGATAAATAAAATGTAATAGGAATTAATTTAAATGTAGATAATAATTATTTTGGCAGTTATCAAAATAAATCTTTGTTCATCGTTGAAATAAAAGAAAACAAGTACTAACGGCAGTAAAATCAATTATTAAATGTAAATCAATTAAAAATCTGAAACCTTAGTCTGAAACATTACAGCTTATTTAATTTAATGGAAAACCGCTTTCCACATAAAAGCCTAATTTCTAACGGACTATAAAAGAAACAAATCAAAAGAGACTACGTGTAAAGCTGCTGTCGTTTCTAATTTACATTTTGGAAGAATTATTACTGGTACTGCTTTGTATCCACCCACTTCCCCGTGACGTCAGAACATCGATCGCGGGAAACGCAGTTCCAGGGGAGCATTGTCCTGGGAAATACCAGGCATTGATAAAATGCATATACACTGAATAGCATAGACAAAAAGCATATGCACAAGGAAATAGGTATACTTGTTTATAAGTCTCATCTATACTAAAAAATAAAAGTGAAGTCTGTTTGTGATTTGAAAATAACAACTTTATACTCAATGCACATGAAAGTATACACGATACCTATAACAAAAATGCAATAACTGTCTGTCTGTTTGGCTGAGGTAATATTCTAAAAAGCTGGACCGATTTTCTCCGGAGTGTCACTAGAAGATAGCTGAAAATCTAAGGCGTAACATAAGCAACTTTATTTTTTTTAATGCTTTAGCGCGCACTTCACGCGCGTACGTCCACTTCGCGGGAGAGTAGCATTTTAATTGAGTTTAAATAATGTATTCCTTTTTACTTTTAAAACGCGAATGAAACCGCCGGGATCAAGTATATTATGTGATCAACGAGTTTATTATATGAGTTGTTCCAACATATTCCTTAGCAACTATAACAACTATTTGTGGTAGACTTCGGATTTCGGAATTGGAAATCGGGTATTGGAATTTGATCTCAAATTATCTACGAGCCGCAAACCATTTACTTCGGGTATTACAAAAACGATTTTAAACAAATAACAACTAAATGGTTTTGCAATAACGGTTGCATTATGGGTTAATGCTCGCAGCATCCGTGTGACGTCAGAGCATCGATCGGGACCTCATTCGTCATCGCGGTGTCATTGTGTTGGGAAATGTAATGTATTTTCATGTAATGGATTAAGTACACTTCTGTTGGAATAAAAAATAAGGTAATGTCATTTACCAGCTAGTTTTATCCAGAATTACAGTGTTTTAAATGAAATAACTACACCAAGTTGTGACGGTAAAAAAATGTTAAAATTGCCATTTAGGAGTGTTCCTTTATTATTAATATTGTTTCGTCACACAAAGTGCCTAAAAGCACTTAAGAAACGAGACATGTTTAGTGATTAACCACACTGTGTACTAAACTCTACTATATACAAAGTACAAAAAAAGATAACCCTTCCTTGACAGTCAAGTAAAAGTGGACAATAATTAATCAAAAACAAAAACATTCAATCTGTAAACCGATAAACCCTAAGATTAAACCCTTTTTAATCTTTGAGCCAAAGAAAATCTGCATATTAAATTTAAATAAATGAAATCGGAAATGCTTACGCGCCATATATCTTTGTTTCGCTAACATAGTAACCAGTTCAAATAGTTAAAAAACCAAGCACTAAACGTAAAAGTAATGTTTCCGCACTAATTTGTAACGTTCCTTATGCAGCATCCGTGACGTCAGAGCATCGATCGCCTCCCCGGGTGCAACGTCATTGTGCCGGGATGAACGCAATACTATTGTTCCAAATTAATGAAAAAACTGTTTTTAGGTGTATTAAACGTGTTTTTACGTTATAAAAAATATTAAAATTTCAACAAAATTTAGACTTGTCTTTATAACTTAAAGTTTTGAATTTCTTACAAGTTGCGAAACAAAAACCCAGTTATATGCGATATCTATTGTTGTTTTTTGTTTGTTAAAAGTGGACTTTATTTAAAGATTTTGAGATACTTCTAAAAATACACTTTTTACAAAACTCAAGTACTTAATATTAAACCCTTATAAAGGGATGTAAGTTTATTTATTTGTTTGTAACTTCTTCACGCTTACTCAACTACTTAACCAACCTTTATGAAATTTTGCACGTACATTGCCAGAGGTCTAGAAAAGTACATAGAGTACCAACATGTCACCGAAAAGAGATACTCCTCCTGAGGGAGATAAAAATAACTTTTGTACCTACAACGTACCTACTTTTATATCTACGGCCTCTTAATATAAATTAGTTGCATTTGTATTGTATCTGAAGTATAAAATCCTAACAACTATATTTTACTGTTATAAATACGTGTATACATTTACACATTAGCGCGAGCGAGGCCGCGGGCAAAAACTAAGTAGTAAATAATAGGTACTCACAGATAAATTGAACCTCCCGATTCCTGACAAGCTGATCAAACCAGCAGCCAGGTTGGATCCAGCTGCCGTAGTTCGGGTAGAAGTCCACGTCACCAATAGGTTGCGGGAACCCAAAGAGTCCCGGGTTCGTGTGGAGTACGTCCACGAACAACGCGTCTCCTTTGGCTAGATGACCGTCGTTGTTACTCAGGCTGTAGCCGGGGTAGGCTGGATCAAGACCTGGAAACATAACATGAACTGTTCACTAATTTAACTCGAAAAGGTATTCAATTATTCTCATTTGTTATATTTGTAGGTACTATTCACATATCCTCCATTAAAATGCATTTATTTTATATTTTTATCACGACAATATGTTCATTTCATCATCGTTCTCGTACACGAAAATCAGAGCTCACGAAAGTGATTTTTTTCATCACAGACATGCAGGGAACCTATGGGTGTCACATTCGCTAATAGTGACTTGATTTTCATTGTTTCGATTAGACTAGCACCATAATATAAATCAACAAGCCTATATTTTCGGGAGGCATGTGAGCTAACGATTAAACTCACGGATGCGAAATAAAGATCGGTGACCATTAAACTTAACTGTGTCAGGTACTTCCGTATACAGCTTTATCTTTGTCTGTATATCCATACCTTTGAAAACAGAATACAGTACTATTGTTGAAAAGCAGGAGAAACTTTTTAAACCAATTTTCAAATAAATAAAGAAATGAAACCAGAACACAGTGACATTTGATACTGCCTTTATAAGGCAGAAGTAACCTTTCAAATGCTTTAAAGTACTTATACAATAGGTACAACTTACCAGTAATTCTTCCCAACATCAAGCCTCTCGACCTAAGTATTTTTCCTGCAAAGCCAGCCGCCTCGGCGCCGAGGGAAAACCCGATAACATGAAGCGTAGACGCCCTAGCGCCAGCTGAGTCTAGGAATTGCACGAAGTCCGCTAACCTCTCACCCATGTACCGAGTGTTGCGGACCGCTGATATGTACCTGAAAATAGCCAAAACGCATTTTGTACTACAGCAATTACTTTTACTCTTAATTTAAACAATAGTTTAGATAGGTAGCAATATACAATCTTAAATACATGAACATTTTCGCCTACAAGAAGGATGTCATAATAAAGTATTCAGAATAACAAAGGAGCTTCGATTGTTTTTTGGTTCAAATACCCAAATATCCCGATAAAAATCAACAATGCATTGGCGACAACATTGGAACGATAAATTGATTTGATGAACCAATAATAATGCGTATTTTCCATAACATTTTGAATGGTGCGTGCTGCCAATTAGTCCGTATTTAGTAAAAATAACTCCTCATTCTAAGAGACAACCAGATGAATCAGATCTTCTAGACATAAAAACGGCGACAATTGTAAGCAAAGTCGCAGTAAACGATAGTGTACATAATAAACATTCAGCTAATGGAAGCGAAAATCCGCAGACAAAGATGAATGGAGAAACAATTTATTCGGACGTGAAACACGTTTCGGCCACAAATGGTGATCGTGCGGAAATGAAGAATAATATTACTTTATTCATTATTGTACTTTCGTTAATACTTTTACATAACCGTGACATATTTTTTACATTTGGTCTCATAATTAATTCAAATGATAGCTATGTTTTTTACTTAGCCGAAATATTGTACGTCATATGTGCCTAATGTGTCATAATACAAACTACATGCATAGTAACAAGAGTTACACATTTGACCCTTAAATTATTTGTACCACTCTGAGGAGCTGGCTTAACGTGTCGAAAGCTGTCATGCTCCTACCTGATAAAAACCCACGATGTTTCATTCCCTTAATCGTGGTAGAATCCTATGTAGAGTAACTCTGGTAACTCTACCGCTACACCTGTTTTCGCCTGATAATAGCAGGGTTGAGCGCTGCTGTTCTGATTTGATACAAATGGCAAGGAAGACATATCAAGAGACGTTCGATCCTCAGGAATAATAACGTATTTGTGGTTGGCCACAAGGAGGTTGGCCTCCGGCAACATTCTACTTATCTGGGGCTATTACACCAGTGTTTATAGGCAGTAGAGACCACTTACAATCCATAAAATGATCAGTTAAAACATTCAACAAACAAAATTAGCTTAAAAATTCAAACAAACATTTTACTAAAATCCGTTTCAAAAGAAGCTACGAATTTTATTGCAATGTAACTCTAACTACATTTTTATTTAAAAATGCATTGTAAAACTAAACAATAAGTATGAACGCTGCAGAACAAACCCGCATTTCACACCGGGACGTGATGCGACACATAAATCCCGGAGTTGGCTGCTGGCCATAATAATGAATAACATCCAAACGTTTTCATGTTATCACCTCGCTCCATGTTTTATTTATCATACTGTATCCTCATTATCAAGTGATCATGAGGATACGTGAATTAGTTTGTATAATTAATTCATGGACTTTTCGCCTTTCTCTTCTTCGCTTTCGTCTTTTTTGTTTTTTTCTTTTTCGTCGGTATATAGGTTCTTTAATAGTGGGTAGGAAACTTAGTTAGTCACACATGTTGCTACCCCAAAAGACTAAGTCACACTCACAGATATGTCTCAAGATTATGTTGGAGCCAGTTGTTGGAGCCAAATGAACCAGCCTTGCTTCATCCTTCCAAACAGATAATACGGACGTTTCAGCACTGTCATATGGCAGAAACAGATGTAGCGACTGTACCACTGCATCTCACCATAATAAGTTCTACCACTTTAAATATTCTTACAACTTTTATCATTTTTAGGATTCCGTATCCAAAGGATAAAAATGGAACTCTCTTACTAAGCCTCCGCTGTCTGTCCGTCAGTCACAGAGCTCTATCTCTTAAACCATAATAGCTAACGATATGGCATAATAGAATTTTTTGATTAATCGTAATATGTATCTTACCAAGGGAACGCAATGAGCCTTGACCAATCTACAGCAATGAAGTTGACGTCCATTGATGACAAGTAAGCTGAAATTGTATTAAGTAATCTGTTTAATTGTTTAACATACATTTTGAGTTATAAAATCTTTAGACCAGAATACAGCAACGCTTAACACTGCTGTTGTAAAGTTTCTTCAAAGCCATCTACCTATTTCTATAAGTGTGGCATTGGTGCCTCCGGAGTTGAACAACAAGGAATTCTACACTTGTACTATCTTAAAAAAAGGTTTCTTGTGCTAATTACGCAATTAGATTTACATAAGATTATTTTATTCTTTGTTAATTTTTTTGACACTACGTATGTTGCGCAGTACATCCACCCAAGGTAACTTACTGTTTTTTGTGTTTTTGGGTATATAATTTTTAGAAATATGTGTAATTATCTGTAATTATAAATTAAAATTTTAGTTTTTACTTTGATATCTAATTGATTGTTATACCCTATACAAATGTATGAACAAAAAATATTAATTAGACTCACAAAAACTATATCAGATACATCAAATCTGATTGTAATTACATTTAATTGATTATGATTATTGTAATAATTGTATTATTTATTATTTTGTGTTTAGTTTGGACTTTATATAGAAACATTATTTCGAGGAAAACTACCCATGAGAAGGGCATGTTTGTAACACAACCATGATGACACCATTGTTATACTTATTTAACATTTAGAGGTAAAAAAACCTTGTAGTAATTGCTTCTCAGATGCAGCAGTTGACCTTTACAATATTATTCAACGCTTAGAATAAATTATTAAAGTAATTAAATAAATATTGTATGCAGTTGCCGAGTTGAATGTTACAGCGATCATTTGAGTTAAATTCCCTGAATAGTTTAATTTAGTTTAAACATAAAACGTACATTGGTAAAATGTAAAAAAAACTTAGTCTTTTTTATGCTTGGACAAATTAGACTAAATAGGCTTCTTCGAGTGTCTTAAAAGAAATAGTAAGCGTAGATTGAATTAAAACGCCCGTTTTAATTCAATCTTCGCTTTTGCATCTTTATATTACAGTGCATGTCACCTATGACACAATAATATTTCTATAGAGGGTACTACAGGATTTTAATCTATTTATCGTTCTATTAATATATCTTTCTATCTGAATGTTTGAACAGGTTTTATGAAAGTATTCTACTTCAATATAACTGCAGTTACATAAAATAAATCCTCATATTTATAAGTATGTATGAATATCCAATCCTCCATACAAACATTTTAATTACACGATCACATTTAATCTCATAAACCGTAATTTACCTACTCGTGAGCTCTCATGAAACTCGTATTTATAATCCATAAAAGTAATTTAAATGCAGCTTTTAATAAAAATATTATTCTGAAATCCTATTCATTGAGCTATACGTTAATTACTAATTGATATAATTATTTATTCCCCGAATCGGATAAAACTTGGCCGATTGCCACAACTTGTGCCATTTCGGAAAAAAATGAATTGATTTACGATAATAGCTGCTCTACTGCAGTCGGATAAATAAAAGTATTGGAGAAATTCAAGTAAAAGCACTAACATTAAAGTGCTTGATTTAATAGAAAGTTCAGATTATGTTGCGAAAGCATGATTTGCTTGTACATTGTACATTTTAGCTTTTACTATAAACAACTTTAAGTACATACAAGAATAACACAAGTAGCGAATATTTTGGAACATTTCGAGAATTATTTCTAACATATGATTTATTCGGAGGAGGAAATCAGAATAAACTTAGGTACGTAGTTACTTCACCGAGAATATTCCATATCCTTAAGATATAGGCACATGTTATTTTATTATATATGTTATTGAACCAATTTACGTTGTATTTAAAAATGTATAAGTAAATTGTAAATCTATTTAGAATTGACACAAAATTTAAACAAAGTAATCTTATCTATTAATTTAAAAAACTAGTATCTTACTTACTAGCAATTAAGGATTAAAAATATCAAAATCTAAATTAAAGTTAACAATATTAAATCACTTTTGTTTTTTTGTATTTTAGTTTTAATTTGTATAGATATAGTTTAAGGGTTTTTATTAGTTATTTTTAAAGCTTGTAAATATTTTAGTTTTATTTAGTAAAGTCCTGACAATATTATAATCTAAATTAAAATAAAAATACCTACCGTTTCGCATAGTGATGGTACTCGGGCCGGTGGTCGCTTCAGAGAACCCCATCAAGTATATAACCGTATGTCTGTTCCTGTTAAAGTCTGTCCTGGTTAGGACGCTTTGATCTTGTGTTAAAAGTTCGAAGGTATTTGGATGTGATCTAGAACACAAAGATAACCTTTCATTCGTTGATAATAAAAATACAATGCGAATTTTATGTCATAATTTCTATGTATCATAATTCTTGTGGTTAGGGGGAC
>DWPV01001104.1:0-22474 GCA_018251915.1 Urbanus proteus proteus | reverse complement strand
ATATAGAACTAGCTGATTCCCGCGGTTTCACCCGCGTTTTGAAATTAAAAAGAGTACATATTTAAACTTAACTGAAATCCCGCGCTCCCGCGTAGGGGCCCGCATGCGCGTGAAGCGCGCTCTAATGTATTTTTTCGAAATAAAAATAGCCTATGTATTGTCTTAGACATTCAGCTATTTTCCTATTTTAAAATTCACTATTTTTTAAATCAGTCTAGCTGTTAAGAAGAATACCTCAGCCAAACAGACATTTTTTAATTGCATTTTTGTTATAGGTATCGTGCGTACTTTCATATGCTTTAATTTTATTTATTTGTATAGATACGTTTTAACTTAGTTCTCAGAGTATTGCAGTAGTAATGCATTTTCGACATAAAATAATGTAACCTAATGACCTAAACCTACATTAATGACCTAAAATGACATCTATATCATTTGTGTTAATACGAGTATTTTAGATACACGTGGTTGTGTGTCCATTATTGTCCCACTGCTGGGAACTGGTCTCCCCTCATAGTGAGAGGGATTTAGGCCTTAGTCCACCACGCTGGCCAAGAGAGAATTGGTAGCCTTCACATACTTTTGAGAACTTTTTAGGAACTCTTAGGTGTGCAGGTTTCCCCACCGCGTTTTCATTCGCTGTTAAAGCAAGTGATAATTAATTAATCTCTAATACGAACATAAATCAGAGGTGCTTGCTTGGGATTTGAACCTCGGACCTCCCGATTGAGAGACCAAGTTTCAACCATTAGGCTATCGCTGCTCGCGATTGTGTACGCATCTTTATCAATAACATCCACAACAGAAAATTGTTATGTGCAGCTATGAAGCTGTATTTTTAAATTTAAATTCATCGCAAATCATGAAACCAAAAACACCAAAACAATTTCAAACAAAATTCCACAATGAACCGCAAATGAAATTCCCAATTAACCGATGCAATGCGATATTTTGCGTTTCATCTCCAATTTTTCGCATTCCGCACTACGTTTGCACAAACTAAATTCCCTGTTTTACATACAGAGAATATCGTAAATCATCGTAGTTCGCTGGACGGAATCGAAACGGGAATGAATCGGAGTAAATTAATAATCGTATTACTTTTTCAGTGGAATGCAAATATTTGACGATTGGGTTGTGGCGCGTGCTGGGCGCCGATACCGCGGCGCTCGGATCTAGTGGGAGCTGGAAGTGGCTTGAACTGAGGCTAAAGTTCTTTGTACCACCTTATTTCAGAAATATTTATCAGTTTTCTACTTCGTCACTTTTACTCGTAAAGAAGTATAAAAAATACACATAATTTTAATATTTAAGTGTTTGATTAAAAATACAATGTTAGCTAAGAAAATTATTTGTTATTTAAGAAAGTAATTATTTTAAATATGTCAATAAGTATCACTGTTGTTAAAATATGTAGTTTTAATTATTGATATTATCAACTTATTAAATTATCTTAACTTAATAAAATTATCAAAATTAATTTCATGTATCATTACAGACTGATAAATTATCATAAATCAAACTACTCAAAATTCATATACACAATACGTTTGCGCGACATATTCTTTTGTTATTATTCTTAATAAAGTGTTATTATTATACAACAAACTCTTCAAAATTATTGTTCCTTGTCGTTTCCAGTCAACTTTAGATCAATATTTTAGGTGACGAGCGCACATCGTACTGTCCAGTGTACACATTTATAATCGGTTTTCGATTTCATACACGGTTTGCAAAATATTTTTATCCATCACGACCTATCGACCATGAAACAAAATGCTATTGAGGTATAAAATAAACTCAAAAATAAAGCCGTACTACTCCAAAATCGAAATATCCGATATATTTTTTATTATATACAACTTAAGCAATGACGCATGCAGTCCACATAATGATAAGTAATCACTGCCGCCTATCACTGTAATCAATCCCAGATAGGATGAGTCCTACCTTCTTATACCCAGTGCTAAACAATGTTTTCTTCCATATAAAGCTTCTGATAAAAGCAGAATCCTTATTATTATTATTATGGTCCGGGTTCGAACCAAGAATTATTTCACGACCCCCGTGGTGGAGCGGTTACTACACAGGTCTGACGCGTAGAGGGTCCCAGGTTTGATTCCCGGCCAGACAGATATCTTAATAATGAGTTAGATTTTTGTTCTGAGTCTGTGTATTTGTGTGTTCGTCTTTGTGTGTCCATGGCACCCACGACAAGAAGATAATCCTAAAAGTGGTGCTATGTGTGTAGAAAAGCGTCTTTATCTTTAAAATGTAGAACTTCAAAGCTCAGCCATTAGCACACCAATAAGGGATAATAAGGTACATGTAGATATGGTGTTCGAAGTCAAACCAAAAATGTTTGTATCTGTTTTAACCCTTAATACATTTTACTCTTCTGTTTAAAAAATAACCCCAAAAATCTTTTTAACACATACATAACCACAACATAAACGGCTCTGAGGTGTCGACTCGTGTGAATAGCACTAAATTATTCCCGCGGGCCGCACTGGACGGCGTAATGAATTTTTAATCGAATTACAGGAGCGGCCGACGAGAAATTTTACAGATAAATCTTAACGATGTTATCGTTGTGGAACGGTTGGATCATTGTGTTGGACGGGAACTTAGCTCTAACTTGTTTATAAATCTATGTTAAAAGTGGATATATAATAAGGTAAAGCCTATATATGTTACAGTAACAGCGCGGTTACGCACTAGTGTATACTCTCTCTGTAACTCTTCGCCACGTTTTAGTCTGCTACTGCATTTAGGCCTTATTATTGTTAATACTTTTTAAAAGATACTTTACTTTTTTTAAAAGATGTGTGTTATGGAGTTTTTTGCGCCGCTTTTTTCCATAACAAAACAATTAAGTAAGTTTTCGTCTTAACTAGCCATTAAAATCGGAAAACAGCTCCATTTAATACTGATATTGGTCTTAATCAAAGTCTTTCATACAAATAAATGAAAAAGTGTCTGTTTGTGATTACAAAATAATAACTTTTTACTCAATGCATCTGAAAGTTTACACGATACCTATAACAAAAATGCAATCAATTTTTTTGTCTGTTTGGCTGAGGTAATCATCTAAAGGGCCGTACTGATTTTAACGGGACTTTCACTGGAAGATAGCTGAACGTCTAAGGTGTCACATAGGCTAGCTTAATTTTCGAACAATCGCTGAGTATCACTTATGTTTGAATATGTATGCCTTTTTACTTCTTTAACGCAGGTAAAACCGTAGGAATCAGCTAGTTACTAAATAAATCTGTATTCTACTTAACGTAGATAATATTGACAAATAAGTATTGTGAATAGTTGAGTCTATAAATAGACTTAATTACATTCAATTCTGTTCATTTCGGTGATAAGTCCCGACGAATCACTGTTGATTCTGATTTATTGGGACGGGGATTAATATCGTAATCGCGCTTCGCCCCGTGACTGGCTCGCTCTACGCTGATGAGTTATTGTCCCTTAATATTGTTGTTTTAAATAAGATTCTCTGATTATGTTGTTGTTTTAACTCTAACAACATAGTTATAAATACATACGTAATGTTTTTATAGCACAGTGTGACCTAAACCCGCACTTTACGCACGCTTTTCCGTGACTTGAGTTGCTTATTTCTCTATTTCCTAGTCTATTTTGCGTAGTTATTATTGCACGGCATTTAACCGTAACATCATGCCGTGCAAAGATGCAGGTAAAAACTAGTCACATAAAACCTTCTTCTAAAATTACTCTATCTATTAAAAAAAACGCATCAAAATCCGTTTTCAAGATCTAAAGTTTTATACTTTGTAGTGATAGTAAAGTGCCATACATACGAAATAATACAATTCTTTAACTATTGGAATTAAAAAAACGCACCCTCCCGACAATATAATTACCTAACCAAGCTACCAAATAAAACTTATTAAAACCTTTTGAATATCAAATGGATCCGGAAAGCAGTTAACATGATACATTCGGGCTCTACCTTGCGAAGGGCCGATAAGGCTGTATTTATTATCATAGTTCAAAGCTCTGAACTGGAAGAGAAATTCAATACCCCCGAGGGCGAATTTGAAACACTTTCCACGCAATAATCAGATTGGTATTCACCTGGGATTAAGATTCAATCCTATATAACTAAACAGAAGTTTGAATATTGGTTCGGTTAGAATAACATCTTTGGTTTCGGATACAGCTGTCGGTTCACATCGCTTACAATGTACGATAATGTATGGATTACATAATTCTACCCTTCGAGTGTAGTGGTAACATATCTCGGTCGTATAAAAATGTTATTTTCATGGTTTCACTGTAGTGATGGTGTTTTAAAGGTGGTAGAGCTCTTTGTAGTTCAACTCCGGCGGCACTACCGCCACACCTATTTCTGTCTTTTGCACTGTAGATGCTGTGATCTGGTTTCAAGAGTGTGGTTAGGGAGACATACTTATCCGAGGCGTTCCAACTTAGTTCTCAGGGGTAGCAACGTATCTGTGGTCGACCTCAGGTAGGACTGTGATCTTATCTGGGGTTGATTACAGATGTCCATGGGCGGAAGTGGCCATTTACCATCAGTTGGACTGCATGCTCGTTTGCGTCTTCGATTTCAAAGGTATACTGAGATGCACAATACTGACCAACTTAGTTCTTAAAGGTATTAAGCTTTGATATTAATGAGTGATAATGACCACTAAGTGAAAATAACTTTTATATAGTCATGATTTTATGATCGCAAAATAACAGGGGGAATGTGTTTTAATATGTACAATAAATACATCAACATAGAGAATTTTCATCCATATTATTTGCATATATATAAGGGATAAAGAACATAATAATAATATCTAAACAAAACTTGGAGTAGACAGTTTTACTATTTATTTTTAAATCACATAAGTTGAAATGATCCTTTAGTCAAAATATTAAATAGTCATGCAAATAACTCAAGTCTTAATTTCTTATCCTTTGTTTAACATTCGCAATTCTACCCGAAAAGGTCTTTACGAACTGAAAAAATAAGCCTTATTTACTCAAGCAGACTCGTAATAAAGGGAGGAAAAATGAATTGTGCGCACCGTTCAATTCTTTTGATGATGCCGACCGACCATTTTCTGTTTACCCTCACTTCTTAGAAATAAACAGTGAATCGAGATAAAAGAAAGCTTCTTAACGGGTTAAACTCTTCATCGCGACAAACATCAGACTTCAAAAGCCGAGGAATTCCAAGATGAAAAGCAAAGCGAATAGTCAGTGGAAGAAAAAAAATGATTTTAATCTTGTTTAGTAAAGTCGACGAGAGCAAGGTGGCGCGGTGGGAAAGAAAACTCATTACTTCTTATTCACCGCCGACGGTCGCTAGGGCTGCGCTATCGTATTGTTTATCAATGCTTGCTTTCAAATGGAGAAATCTGTTAAATTGCTATATTTTATAAATAAAGCTACAGTGGGGTAAATACTAAGGAAGCAACTTCAAATGTTGTACACTTTTGTATTTAAAATATATCTGGATATACTCTGCTTAAACTTATAGATATGGAAACAGATTTCTGGCAATTTGGCTATTTACAGATCAGTTACGTCTATCCGCCGTATACCTACATAATAATGAAATGTATTTCACGATAAAAAGCTTGCGTCTTCTTGAAAACTAGTTATCGTGAAAGATATCCGTGATTCAACAATGTCGTAGTAAACATTAAATTATTTACGAAAACGACGATGTTTATTACGAAATAACCAAATAAAATAATTTTGTGAAAAGTATTTTTCATAGGTGGAGTATACTTGGATAAAATCATTTTGTAAAGAAAAAACGCCAAACTTTTTTTTTGTAATCACTTTCTGTAATAAAATCTAATTGACTTAAATAGGATTATTGAATGTTGATTAAAGCGACAACGAGTTATTAAATTCAGTAATTATTTAGTATTCAGTAATTATTATTAACTACCATCTAGTAGATAAGAAAGTAGTAACTTTAGCATTTTAGAAGACAAGAAATCTTGAAATAGATGCTTCCAGAGTACTATTTTATATTTTATGATATCTCTAATAGATCCTTCATTAAATAATAAATATTTCTAGGATCATAAAATTACTGTACTTTTATATAAATTAACCGTCACCGCACTAGTTTCGATAGCAATAGTAAATTTTAAAACTAAAGCATCAGTATGCCACTCGCGTCCCACACTGTGCGGGACAAAGCAAGATATATTATGTCTGAGCAACACTGGCTCGCTGCTCAAAACGAGTATCGACTTGCTAAGTTAGAGAAATCTGTCTTCATTCGACTTTCAGGGAAATTTGTTTTAGCTGGAAGAAGTTTTTTCGTCACCTTGTATTCTTCATGCGCCCGTGAGTGTCAGAACAGCATGAAATTTAAAAAAGTGTTTAATTGTGGAAAATTGCAATTGTATTTTTATGTTATATTTAAAAGTAGTAAAATTTTTAGTGTTTTAAAAGTATTTAAAAATGATTAAAAGTTATTTAAAAGAAAATTTAATATTATATATTGTAAAAAATAAGAGCCTTTTATAAAATTACTGTAACCAAAATTACTCGTTAATTTAAGATATATTTAGGTAAATGATAATTGTAAAAATATTTACATAAGATCTTGTTTTTTCATTAGTTATAGGACGTTACGTCATTAAATATACATAATAAAAAAACGCGTCGAATAGATAACCTCTCACCCTTTGGGAAGTCGGTTAAAAATAAATTATTAGTCTCTATGTTATTTTTTATTGATTTGCGTTGTTTTAAAGATGGCGTAGAATAAAAAGTTACACTTTAATCTTAAAGAAGCATAATGTTAATCCTTCTCTAGTAACGATAAAGCGCTATTTATGAGTCTAAAGCTGAGCCTGCGTCTTTCAAACTCGATAACCGCTAATGTCATAAAGCCTTAAATTGTTTACTCAAAGCATACTAAAGAGTCGCTGGAACTGCATACAAAATGTGTTTTAACTTTATTTACGATCTCAGTCCTTTTAAATGGAAAAATCTGTGAAATTTTAAATATATTCTACTAGTTTTTGCCCTCGGCTTCGCTCGCGCTAATCTGTACATTCGCACAAAGAGGCCGTAGGTATCAAAGTAAGAAGGTTGTAGGTATAAAAATTACTTTTCTATCCCTCGGGAGTAGTACGTTTTTTCAGAATTAAAGGTACTCTATGTCCTTTTCTGGACTTCTGACTATGCGTGTACAAAATTTCATAACGATCGGTTAAGCAGTTAAGTCCTGAAGGCGTTACAAACAAATAAACGGACATTCCCATTTGTATTAATTAGGATTTAATTAAATATTTTTACTATTTATTTAAAATAATGGTCGAGGCTCTCTTATCTCATAATCGAATGCGCTACTTTTATAATATATGAGGTTTAGATATTTTTGACACCACTTTCTGTTTCTGAATCTATCAAATCTTGATTTCAATTGAGTCTACATCATTCGTTTTCAAATATGTTTTCCAAAAATCCTTTAGTAACATCTGTTTCTTTACCAGTATTCATTGACAAACTTATGGTTTGTCTTCAGACGAGGAACACAAAAATCACTACTGACCATACTGACTTACTGCAAGTGTAAATGTAAATTGCATAAACTTTTTAAGACCATATATTATACACATTTAATAAAAAAAAATATTAATAATGAAATATTGAACAAACAACATCATTACTTAAAACGTGGTTTCAAATTACGAAATATGAGTATCAAACTAGTAATTAAAGTAGAAATTGCATCGCCCATACGGAATAGGTTTAATTACCAACTTAATTACTTCTCAGTAATAGTCCTAATTAAAGCACATACAACATTCATATGGCAGTCGTGAATGTTTGAAACAAATTCATATTTACTGACAATAACAGTCTTGCAACATTATTGCACTATTTAAAATACAGTATAAGCGCCCAGACTTAAGTAGTAATAGAAGTAGTAAAAAGTTAAGCAAAATCAGGCGTGGTCTAGAGTTGGATGGGTAACCATTAGTGGCTTAATACGCGTACATATTCTATGAGAGCATTGTAATGCCATGTTGAACTTTTTATTGTTGGTCGAACTTCTTTGTTAGTAATCTTTTTACAAAATCTGTAAACATTCTGCGTTTACATAATCCAATATAAATTACCAAATTGGACGATGGCATTTCTAGTAACTGATAATTAAATCAAACGGTAATCATATACCTAAATATAGTCGCGACTAATAGTATTATCTATGCCAATGTCACTATGACAATTGAGGCGAATCCAACGACGCCTCGTATGTTAAAATCTGTCAAGCCGATTGGGGTATAGGGCGTGCCAAAGAAATTGACACACATATATACATAAATACATACATACCTAAATATATACATACAGACGCTCGAAAAACATTACCTTCTTAAAGTAGACGGGTATAAACCTCACAGAACTACGTACATAAATTACATAAGATACAAAACCAACCTAAGTTAAGATAGATGACCATACGCTTCAATTCCAATTCATTTTAGAAAGAAAATGTTTCATCTGAAACGTCGGTAAATGTACCCAAATGAGATTTACTGAACCTAATACCTGCGTCGGAAAGTGTTCGGGTGATTTGGGAGTGCGGGCTACAGATTGAATTTGCCTGTGGCCCTCGAGAGATGGATATGTGCCGAGGATTTAGAGAATCTGGATGGGACAATTGTACAGCTAAGACCAATGAATTAACTCATTATGGATCTACATTTATGGCTTATTATTTCTGTTTTAAGTGAAATGTACACACAAAAACGAAATAATGAATATCCGGACTTAGAATAGAATTTATAAATAATTACTTAGATATCTATCTAGCTGAGTAATAACACAAGATCTTATTACAAAAGTTATATGAGGTGTTTTTTTAATTGTTTTGATAATTATCAGGACTACTAATTTTCGGAGAACTCTTTACATGTATAAATATGTAGATACAAATAAAGTGACAAAATGCTTGCGACTCATAAATTAATTTTATACGTAAAAATTTAATATTTTGACCAGATATTGAACCCAGAACTCTCTGCGTATGTCAACCATTCTGTAACGCGGAGCGCTAATACCTGGAAAAACAACTATTAAAATATTTAATTTGCCTTACAATAATATATTACTCATATTTATTATTACTCATTTATTTATTACTCATATTCCATTTCTTACCAGTAAGTACCATAAAGTGATGAGATTATTATGTGGAATTGAAACTGCAGTCTGAAATTTGAAATTCAAATTTAAATAGTTTGGGATGTAGTCTAGATCTACCAAGTAGAGTAGACACTAAACTAAGATACATTAAAGTAGTTTTCATAGATCGTAATGTATATTATGAGTCATTACACAGATTAGATACATATACTGTTATATATCACCATATATATTGGTTGATGATGATGATAATGATTATTTTTTATATTATGGAAGTAGCAAATTAGCTTGCTACCCACCTGATGGTAAGTGGCCACTGTCACCCATGCATATCTGTAATCAACCCCTGATAAGAACACAGTCCTACCTAAGGCCGGCTACAGATGCGTTGCTATCTCTATTAGTCTACTATACTTTTCAACCTGAACACAAAAACTAAAGAGTATTGTACGACAAATAAATTATATCAACTTGAGTTAACAAAAGTCACGCCTCAGAACTATTTCACGGTTATACTACAATGTTCATATACCAGTTATTTCCAGTTCATTTGACCCCATTTCATTAACCTATATGGTTACACCCTCTTCGTAACCGATACAGCGTATTACTTGCTTATCCTAACGTCCTTAGGCTCATAATCTGCGTCATAATCGTAAACCCTATTTGGCAGTACCTAGATTTTCCCACGTAATTTCTTATATCATTTTATGGTGCGAGTTAAGGCACAATAACCGTAAACAAGTTTGGTTTCGTCTATCAACTATCGAGCTTGTGCAAGCTGTACGTAAGTGCGAATGTCGCTTTTATTTTTATCAAAAATATATCTTTAGCGTTTCTCATCAAATGTAAAGTACATTAAATGAGAAACGCTAAAATATCTTTTTGTAATTTTTTACCTTTTTGATAATTATTTTATTTCTTAAGATAACAATTATAATTATCACTATTTGATAGTGATAGAATACGGTGCAGCACCATTACGACACCATTTCTATCAAATAACGGCAGTATTAAGCACTGCTGTGTTGCTTGAAGAGTGTCATAAGGTAATACCTATTCGAGGTGTTACAAATTAGCACTCAAGGGTAGCAACGCATTAATAGTATTTATGGTTGTTTATTAACTGACAATATTGATGATGATGAGAGCGCCGCCTAAAGACATACGTGTTACCTCTCTAAATTAAAATAAATAATCTTCATTTATAGAACACAACGCACTTTGACGTAAAGAATAAAATTTCTTCAATTTCACGAATGGAGTTTCCATTCCTAATTGTACTCTTTTATGACTTTACAATTTTTAACTTATGACCTAACCTTGAATTTAAAGTTGATAATCGCGAGTCTACAGAGTTTTCTCGTTTCTTTACATTACGCTTAATCTCTGCTCAAATTTAGGGGCTTTGTAGCAATAAAATTACTAATTTCACGTTGATTTTCATCGTTATACTCTAAGCCTTACGGCACTCTTCAAAACACTCGAATTAATATTTCAAAGTCTAAAAAGTCAACGTTCATTGCCTACATATTTAATGTATCACTCATCTTGCAACGTAAAGCACTTGTTCATCAAATACTTAGCTAGAAAGCAATATAGAAATCTAATAACGTCTCTTCCAGTAACAATAACATTATCTATATCGCCTCACGTAGTCTCGTGGGACGCTTTTCCCCCATTTACTTCTATACCATCACTTTATGATACTCACTGTACATTTTTTTTATTATTCATGATAATACTCCGTACATTAGCCTGTTTTCTGTTCCTTATATTGTTTTTATGAACTCCGCCGCGATTTTCGCGGGCCTCTTTGTGTTGTGACCTATTTTTTTATTACATGCCTTTTACATTTAATGGTGGTTAAATGAGCTACTTTCGCTTCTAAGTCAATTTTAGAAGGTTACTTACATATTTTCTTATAATGATGTTTGTTCAATTTGTTGTTTTAACTTTGTAGATTAATTATTATTTATTAATTGTTAGTTAGTCAGTCTAGGAGACTATGCGGTCCATATTGTGAGCTGTGCTGCCTTTTACATTTATGATCAATCCTAAGAACAAATTTCTGTAAAATTGACATTGAGGAATAAATTGGAACTCCGCACTTATGTCCTCTCCTTTAACTAACCTTTAGGGACACAACTTTAAATTTCTATAGAAAACGTTACACTTCAATCCTACCAAAAACAACCAAATATTTATACAAATGGACCCTAGAGTATTGAATCTTTAAAAGCAGCGCGAAACAAAAATAGCGACGTATTGTGAATTGCATATCTATGTGCAGGGAAATCCTCATGAAACTGTAAGGTCAAGTGAGCGGAATGAATACGAATGGTTCCGTGTCGGGATTTGTATATAAACCAGCGGGTCAGACACGGAATGTGGAGCAGGATTTGTGACACTTATGTCATCGTCTGTCTTTGACGTAATGTCTTCTGTGAATCACTCATATTATAATTATGTTCATTTAAGACCATAAATTGCGAGTAGATCCCTCAGATAAATAAAATAGGTAGATTACTCACCGCCTTGTATTTGAGTGAATCCAAAAAACTACGCTACTTTCATGTATTTATACGCACACACTTACACAAAATTAGCGTAGTTTCTTGTCAGTAGCTGTAGTTTAATTACGCTCACATAATCACTTTTTAACCCGACCATTTTAAAAATGGCTTAATTTTTTTGTTAGGAATGATAAATCTACCTATTTTATTTATCTGAGATTACAGATTTCTATGAGCATCCATTAGGTAGACTACACGCTCGTTAGAAACATTGACCACGCTACATTGAAATTATAAAATCCAAAAACAGTATCCATCAATGTTAAGCATCGGTATCAGAAAGTTCCGGCGGTGGTGCCTCCGCTGTTGAACCACGAATACATAAAATCCTTAAAAGGCCAGAAGTACAGCTATGTAGTAAATCTGGCAGCAGGCAAGCTATCGCTGTTGCCTGGTGCTCGCTCCAGCGCACAGTATGATTAGGTCTATCTTTTAATAACCAACAAATCTACATAGCTGAGCCATTCGTTATACGCGCTTCATCGACCATTATCCAGCTATGTATATAAAACAACGGTCGGAATGTTACGACGTGTGTAACTTCACTGCATTGTAGGAATGTTGGTGTATTTTTTAGGTAAAAAGTCAAATGGCTTATTGACTATAAATGTAACAAAAAATATAAGCTTTTGTTTTTATGTATTTTTCCTACATAAGAGCACTATATTATTTTCACAAAAATTACATAATATAAAAATACGTTCAGGAAATTTTATTAACAAAATCAAATACAAATATTACAAGAAAATGTCGTAATTGTAATAAAGAAGCACGTGACAGACAAAACCGCGGGTAAACATTAGTTCAGTATTCATAGTGCATTAGTAAAATCAATTTATCATTTTTTCCAGTAGGAAGCAACCTGCGATCTGAAAAGCAAATAGTATGTTTTTATCTTTAAATGCAATGCCCCTATTTATAATAGGTCTTCTCTAACGTGTTCTGCAGTGAGGCTAGAGAATCCAATATTAATTGCTTTATAACACGTATCGACTATTAAATAGAGGTTTTTCTTAAAATGCAATAAGTGCAATTTATTCCCGATTAGGATAGAGGTTTTTTCTAATCAAGAATAATGATTTTGATTAATTTTTGAATAATATCGATACTAATAGTTTTTTAAACTTCCCTTACAAGAATCTAGCGAGCGGGCGGCATGCAATCGATTTCTTATTAAATGTAAGGTTTATAAATACGAGATATTTTTACTGAAAAGTACTTTTTACCATATTTTGTCTGGCCTTTTTCTTCATTAATAATTAAACATTAATATTGAATTTTGATTGAAAAGCAAACGTAATAATGGCATAGTATACAATTTTAAATATCCACGTTTGGTATCCTAACGATCCTAATTAAAGTTAAACATCAATATCTAAATGTCACTTACATGTTTTAAATTAAGTTAGCTGTGCTTTAATTCAATTCTTCTAACATATAAAGCTTTAATGAAATACTATGATATTTATTACTATAGAACTCCCCTTTAACAATGAATTTAAGTAAAAATATAGGAATATAAATTCTAGATAAGAAATGTAATAGAAAATCATTACCACAACATTATATAAAGCTTGTGGCCGAAATCCCCCAAAAGGCCACGGCAGCGTGACGGCGAGCGGTCGGTACCGTTGTCTTAATTATAACGAAGTAAACCGACTGTGAAGAATTTTGTCAATGAGCCACAATCTCACTGGTGGCTTGGTGGTTACGATTACATGGTGGTAAGCTATAAACGATAATCGCTATTGAGATAACTATCCACTGATATAAATTTATAAATCGAAATATTTTATCGTTTGGTGTGTATGCGGCGTAGTAGACAGAGCCTCTTGAATTGATCATTAGGTCAGGTTATAATCAATAAGTAGTTATATTATAAATTGTTACATCTTTATTTATACACAGTTTTTTGCTAAAGATAAAATAATAAAAATCACCCTCAATAATCAATCACCCTATTAATTGCTGGTGAAATGTCATAAATACAAGGTATTGTCCAAATGTCATGGTCTATTTTTATGATTATTCAAATACGAGTGTCTTTTGACTTTTATACAAATATGTAGAATATTCGGTTCGCTTATAAAGCTCCATAGAGATAGATGGAATATCCATCGCTGGCGGTGATGAAAGTCCTGTAAATGTTTACGAAGATTCAGTTGCAGACTGCTGATACGATCAGATGCATTATGGAGTTGAGATGGACTGTAATAACATGCTTCGGATGAAATTCGGGGCTATAAGGAAAACGACTAGTTTTTGACATAATTGTAGAGGTGGGTGGCTACTTTCATTTACATGTGTTCTGTAACTGTAGTTGGTGTGGGGAAAGAACTGTCTATACATTAAAACTCTTTATGAAATAAATTAAAGCCAGAAAGGCCAGATAAAATCTAAATTCATCATTCAGATATCTGTCTGGCCGGGAATCGAACCCACTGCGTATTGGACCGGTATGGTAACCGTTCCACTACGCGGGTCGTCAACTTTAATTTAATTTAAGAAAATCAATTAATTAATGAGAGATAGGAACCTACGTACGTACCTACTAGAAAAATCTCTTGATTTTATGCTTTTGATAAAACCAAACAATTTAATGGTTTAAATTAAATTTTGTTTGTATCTTTTAATCAACTTAGGTTAATTAAATTCAATTTCTTAATTAGTTTACTGTCACTAATAAGGAGACACTTAATTAGCCCACATTTTACTGCCCATAAGAAGCAGATCAGTGTTATCAGGATATACAAGTATGTATGAACGTTAACGTGATTTTATATGGATGAGGAACTCAGGAGCCATTCTGTTTTAGATAGACACTATAGACCAGTCTTGCTTCGTCCACGTTAATCTTGATGGTGTAAGATAAAGCCACTAACGATTATATTGTATGTAAAAAAAATTGATGATTAAAATGTATGTCATCTATCTTTTTCTAGAAAGATAGTTAAGATGCAAACAGTAAATAAAACTGCAAAGATGATGGTCTCAGGAAAAAGAAGTATTTTGGTGGTACGAAGTTTTACTTTTCAAATAGTTCGTAAATTCAACGTGTTTTATTTTCCAATCTGTTAAAAGTTAATACAGTAAAACACAAAACATAAACTGGGGTTTGTAAGACGTTCGAACCTGTTCTATTTGGAATTGAGAATAGATGTCTGTAGATAGCAGTGACTAAGACGATGCAGTGACTATAAGAGGGACTGCTAGATTTTGCGACTTCTATTAGATAATAGCAGTAAAAAATATAAACGTCTTTGGTTGCAATCCCTTATTATGTTCCACCGCTGCAAGTAGGAAGTATTTTTATAACTGGTGCCAGCTTTGCACATATTTTAACACTTAACATAGCATTAATCATAAAGCGACGCTTTCTGCAGCCATAGCCCCATAGGATGTTCTCCTGTGTCGTGGTTGCCATGGACACACAAAGACGAATTCACAAACACCAAGATCCAGAACAGAAATCTAAATTCATTATTCAGATATATGTCTAGCCGGGAATCGAACCCGGGACCCACTGCGCGTCAGACGGGTATGGTAACCACTCCGCCACACGGGTCATCGAAAGAATCATGAAATCTAATAGCCAATAACTATTGCAACAAAGCATCACCGACCTACAAGTTAGAATATTGTTAGTAATTGGTAATACCCAAACGGTAGCGGACAGCGGCCCACGGTAGCGAACATTTCTTGTTCGTATCACCTGATTGTTATCGGCCGGCATTTGATCTATTGCTTTACAATAAATAAAATTAAGTGGCTTGATTACAAAATTACCACCATTTTCTAAGCTCTCGTTTTAGTTTGTTCGATAAGAGAATATAAATGTTGTTGGATATATAATATGGATATATTCAAATCTATTTTGATGTAAATTTCATAAAATAGCAAAGCAAAAAATCGAAATATCTTTCTCCTTCGTTCATATAACTAAGATTCGCTAAACAAGGTACTAAAGATCCAATAAAAGCCAATTTATCACTATCCTTGGTTAATCACAAAGACATTATCCGAAATGGGCAAATTGTATTATTGTGTTTGACCAAGAATTAAAAATAATATAGACCTCTTAACCCTTTTAATGGTCATATCAAGGTGCTTTATACTGTTTCTAATAATAATTTAATCACATCACTAAAGAGAAACTGATTCAATTTCAAAATTAAATCAAATAAAACCAACATTGGTTTAACAAATCATATTATTTTATTTTAACTATGACACAAACACACTAAACATCTAGACATGTGAAAAAAAAACCAAACCTGTACACCGGTTTCGTCACAGCCGCAGTGTCAACCAACCGCGGACCGCGTCATGCCCGCCTGAACCAGTCACTAATTGATTTTTGAAAATAAATTAAAATCATTATCAATATAATAAATATAACCATTCAATGTTTTAGTGACAAGACCAAACATCCATTAAATATTTATATGAATGTAGATATCAACAAAATATAATAAAAAAATATTAAGTTTACCAACTACAGCAGCGCAATAATATTGGCTGGTGGATTGATAGTAAAAAAGTTGCTCAAGCCGTTGAAAAATATGTTTAAAACTTCATAAAATCCAAATTAACCACACAAATCAGTGTCCCACAAATCAGTGACCACACAAACCAAACACAATCAGTGTACCTGTCTCTTCGACTTTCTATTTTAATGTCTAGCATACAGCAAATCAGAATCGAAACAAATTTTCTGTCATGCGATAGAATTGTAGTTGGTAGTAAAAGTGTAGAATATAATACCAATACAGTGCAAAAATAAGTACTAGCACGTTTGTTGCGGATGGTATGTTAATATCTATTGACGTCACACACATATCTAGCAGCGCTCAGCGACACTGCGCGTGATTATCTTATAACTACCTATTACATACAACTCTACTATTTATGTAGTAAGGCTGTAGTTTCTCTGTTTATCGCAATACAACGTGAGCTTATCAAACGCAGCTTAGGTATTTTCCTGTTGGGAAATTGATGGCAACACCAGCTACTGTTTACGTTGTATGCAGGATATCAACAACATACATGTCAACAACTATTAATTGCCGCAGTAAATAGAAATATCATTAAATTTATGGATTTGTAAATAACCACCTTGCCAATAAATTTAGGCATAGAAATCTATGTATTGTGACAAAAAAACTATTTTCACTTATTTATAAGTTTATTTATCAACACCATATATTATCACAAATTTCAGGGAAATTGCTTTTTTTAAACTAAACTATTGCACCATAATAAACATATTTCATGCAGTGTAACAAACCTTACACCTATGGCGTAAAAATAAAATAAACCCGTACAACATGCACATTCGCATGTAAGAGCGGTCACAACAACAGTTCACCACTTCGTAAAGACTGAATAAAACCTTAACCGAATAAAACAAGTAATTCTGACAAACGATCTAGTATTTGTTTAGGATCTTGGCGTTTTAATAATCACCTTTGTGGTTCTTTGTAGTAATCACTGCAGTGATTACACATGGGATCCTCGTGTAGGGATAAAAGCGCGGTAACTTACTTATGTAATATGTATTTGATTTAAATTTAAGAATAAAAAAACGTCAAAATTATGAAAATCCGCAAATTGAAAATACTTTGAAATACTTCAGTGTTGGATGCCACCGTCCCCGGGTCGCCCACGGCCGATCGCCGCCAGCAGTCTATCGGTGGACAGCGCGTGTCTCCACTCGGAGCCTTCCTTTTTTATCTATTTGTAATGTAAACAGTCATCCCTGCGTTTCCTCGTCTCCTTGTGGGAGCAACCTCTGTGTGGGTTTCACTTGTTGTCTAATACAAGCATGTTAAGTTGAAATGCTCATAGCTTTGTGGTGCATGTGAAGCGAATCAAAATCCAACGCATTTAACACAAAAGTATATCAACTCCATTCAAAATATATTGTATCTAACAATACCACTAATGTCAATTGTTAAAAATAAAAAATTAAAATTATTCTATTAGGTGTTGAATTGGTCTCTATAATGTATCATCTGAATTTATAGTAGGCACAAACGTTAGCTTTACGAAATCAGTAATCGACTATTACTTTATATTTTTGGTCTAAATGTCAAATATTTATTTGAAAACAAAACTAAAATGTGGAAGAAAGGGTATCCCCTTTTTTACTCCAGATTAACAGTAGTTGAATCTTACTTTTTATGAGAAAATGTGTTAATAAAGACATTCTTCATACCTATAAAGTACCTAACACAAACAAGTATAATTTTGTAACACGGCCTCGGATTGCGTTTAGCGCGACCTACGCGGCCTCTAAGTAATTCCTATTTTGTGTGCAATACTACAATAACAAATATATATTTATAAATAAAAATTGAGATTTATCTATAATGTGATGTTTATGTATTTATAATAACTAAAATTAACAGTTTTTTAAAGAAATCTGCAAGATTATCTTAAAAGTAGATCGTAATGATATGGTCAAATCGACACTAAAACTAAATTGTCCGAATTGATTTTTGCTGAGAAATTCCTTTAACTGTAAAATTAATGTTCCATAATAAGTCCCCCAATTAAAAATTCATCCGCTCCTATCTTAGTTAATTATAGCTGATAGGTATAGTCGCCAGTATGGTTATTCTCTTATCGTTTCGAAAATCATATTTAAATTTTTTGCACCTAAAAGGTAATGTGCTTACCAAAACCATCACACAATGTCACTCAACGCTAACCGTGTTTGAATATTGTATTGTAAATATTGTTCACCGTTCAGGCTAACGTTCCTCAGTGCCAAAACCACCGTACCCTTGGAATAACGGGTTCTTCCGCTACGCCTAGCTGAGTGCAGACGCCATAACAAAAGTCTTATCGTTAATTAGAATTATTACGCACATAAATATACGGTAGCTACTTAAGATTATAGTGAATTTGGTGCACGAATACCAAAAGTATTATGATCGTGATAAAAATCAATTAATCGAATAAATGTTTCAAGGAACTGTATTGGTGTATTTGTACAGTATCATATATTCAATGCCTATATTTCATTGCGTATTATTTTATAAGTGTTTAAGGTTCATTTATAATTAAAATTGAAAGACGATCGGTTGGAGAGTAATTTCTCAACTGTGATAAGATAGCGTAGGTAGCGTAGCTTTTTAAACGGTGACAATAACATTTTTTTTTTTTCAAAACGTCTATGTAGATCCATTTACAATAAAAAAAACTACTTTAATTGTGTCATTTCTTGCTAACTTATCCTACCTTAAAAACTGCGTCTCTATAAACACACCCTGTGTCAACGTGAGAGGACATCGCGACTCAAAAATTCAATGCCACAAAAAATTGCATCCATGGCCGTGTTTACGTTATCAGATCTCTACTCATTAATTTGGCAATACGCATACTGATGGGTAAATCGTAAAATTTTATGTCGCCGAAGCACCGGTGATTTCTAAATGAATGAATTATTTTACTGCCTGATTAATGGTCATCACGACGGTTACACGGTGTAGATATATTTAATTGATTACGTCCCACCTACTTGTTTTTTGGCGAATGCGCGTTTTTATGGCTGTACGCTGCGGGTATTATATTGCCCATTAAATATGACCATGTCACGCTTGTCACGGTTTCCACTCATTGGGCAAATATCTGCGCGCACGTCCCGGTCGCGTTCAGTGATAAATCTAAAACATTTGTTTCTTCAACAATGACAAAGTTTTTGGACATCGCGTCCTCATTTCGACTCGTTTTAAATCACGAAACTGATCCCAGTAAATTACCAACGAAATGATATATTGCCAAACTTAATAAACTTAACCCTAAATTATTAGACGATACATAGACAGATAAAGAAACATCAGTCATAACGATGTTTTTCGCTAAAAGATTTGAATGGATGCGATAAGATTAGGTAGATAAATAAGAAAATGCTAATCTAAATAACAAGGAACACATTAATTTGTTACAAATAAATTATGTCATCACAATTTAGACTGAGTTATTATTAATGACAACAAAACACATTATAACCGTACACCTACAGCATTTTTGCTTCATTCGATAGAATGTTTTATCGCCAAAATATTAACAAAATTACGATAAGATAACAAGCTAAATTTGAATATCTTAATAATTTCCAACATAATTACATATGCAGCGCATATTTTCAAAGCTTTCTACATTCCCAAATTAATGCAAAAATCCAAAACAGAGATAGTCTGGACCGCAAAATATGTTCGTTCTTAATTTCACCAATTATAAGTATATCGCGACATTGGTAGCTTTAAATCTTGTACGTTGTAAATAACGTATTTAATGGATAGAATTCTGAATTAAATTAGTTTCCAAAACATCTAAAACATTAAAACTTAATGTTTAGCAAATACGAAAAAAATTGAGCGCATCGTCATAAAATGCGCAGTCGATAATTAAAACAGTATTTTGAGCCAAATGTGCATATTTTCCCGTTTCGTCCAATGTCATAGATGTCTCGCTATTCAGGTTTTGTATAATTTACTGCGGAAGATAGAAAACTATTTAATAGAATTCAATAGGTTAATCATATTTTTTTAACACACTAATAGTTTAATAGTGAACGGTTATTATCGAAATTATGGGCGCATTCTATATGCCAGTTTACTGATTTCAAAAATTATGGATTTGAAAGTTGTGTCAAATATATTTTCGCAAATATGTGTTGTGTTTAATTTGTTTGTTAATTTGACAATATTTTGAAATCGAATCTAAATTTTACATGGTCATTAAGTAAATTTAAAAATAACAAGTGTACAACCTTGACGTAATTTACTTTAGTTGCACAGTGTGTATTGTTGATACATTAACGACGGATATGCTAATATTGTGACGGGGCAAACGCCAAGTGCAATTCTATACATCTACTGTGAAACTGCTACTGCACATTAACTTAGTATTCACTATTTAATATTCAAAATCTAGTAACATTTTGAACTTCAACTGATTTATTTATACAGTCTGTATTGTTAGTTCATTACTAATTCGTAATGTAAATAAAATTCGCGGGAAATATCATCAAAGGATTGGGCAATGTGACCATAAAAGTTCGATATGGAGACACTTCTGGGTTCGATCCTCGATCAATACATCTAAAATTGTGGATGTTTGAAGGTGATAGAACCTTTTGTGGTTCGGCTTCGGCGGCACCACCGTCATACCTTTTTATGCCCAGTAACAGCAAACGCTGCTGTTACTGCAGTGTTACACGCTGCAGTTGGTCTGGTTTGAAGGGTGTGGTTAGGGAGACATACTTCTCCGAGGCGTTCCAACTTAGTCCTCAGTGTTAGCAACATAATTATGTGTGGTCAACCTCAGGTAAAACTGTGAGGATTATGAATGTAAAATCCACCTTGTTAGTTTTTGCTTAACGCGCTGCATAACTTTACTTATCTACATGAGGGTACATTTACTACCTATCAAAAATACAAAAACAGTGACATATAAGTTCAATGCACTTTAGTTACACGGTGTGTATTGTTGATACATTACGGATGTGTATGCAAATATTGTGCACGGGAGCGGCCGCCAAGGTCGGGGCAAACACGCCAAGTGCCATTCCATTGAGCTACTGTAGTGTACTCGAATATGTTATTATATACCTGTTTGTTTTGACGGACAGACGACACATTTTTTTGTTTTGGCGTGACTTGTGATTTTTAGCTTTGAGACGCGCGTGGCTATCACACGTGTATTCCCGATCATTTCTCAATAGTACACGAAAAAGCTTTATTAAATTAGTTGTTTTTTTTGGTAACAAAAAAATATACTCCTATAATTATACAGATAAGATCGACATAAATTTGTGTCTTTATGTAGCAATATAAAAGGCAAAATCTATATTATTTCTACATAAAATAAATAAGTTAGCTAGCATATTAATACCGGAATGGGTAATACAGTGTTCTGGTGTCCTATGGAAGCCTTGTCAAAATCGGTTCGTTATTCAAGATTACACACAAATGACGGACAAATAACGAAATACATTCATGAACGAAACAAATATTTACTTCAAAATCACAGACAGTCAGTTTCATTTCTATAGACATTACGTCACCTATGTCTCTGTGTAATTAGCTAACTCTATCTCTATTTTTGTAGTTGGTATGTGGGAGCCATTTGGCTCAGTGGTTGAGTGTTAGCAGCGAAGCGAGGGAAGTGTTCGAGTGTTTGCCTGATGAAAGACCCTCGACTTGTTTGACTTTTGAGCAAGCATTTTCTAAAATGGCCCTTGCATTCTATAGCTACAGTATTACACTTTGGAAAGGTTGTTAAATGGATTTTTCATTCCAAATTTTAGTTAAGTAATACCTACCAAAATTTAAGATTTGCCTCATTATGAATGATAGTCAATTTGTAAAACTTTACTGCAAATATTCGGTATAGTGCGTGACAATACTTCACGTTCGAAAATAAAAATTGTAATTGATACTTTTTGTTGTTAGTTTTTAACATGCATTTCAAAAAATATTAATCATTATATACACAATGAGTACAATGACTGAATCAATGGTACCCTGATCTAATGCCTGCTTTAACTATCCCCCCGTGTATGTCCACAGCATTTCTCTGGTTCCAAAGTTATTCGGATATCCGTGATTTTCTCAAGATAAATATCATAACGATATTGTTGCATCAATCTAGTTAAATAGTAGGCCATTCGTATATCCAATCCTCTCCTAATCCTGACTTATTATAAGTTCGGATCA
>DWPV01001103.1:0-22478 GCA_018251915.1 Urbanus proteus proteus | reverse complement strand
GACTCCATCCATTTAATTCACGTCGCTTACTTATTTTAGGTATGAAATAAGGTTTTTGTAGCTGTTAATAAAACTCCTTGTCAAAAATGTTAGTTGTTACTCGGTTTAGTAAGTCCTTTTATAAGAATTGCCACGTTACCAAGTTACTTCGGTAATTATGTAAGAAATATTTATTAAATAATTGCTAAGTAACCAACCTATGTCAGTGATTTTTGGGGACCTAAAAATTGTTTATGAAAATTTATTTAAACTTATCCAAAAATTATCTTTGTAGCATAGGTATATGTGTAGAAAGCGAATTTTTAAACAAAATAAAAAATAGATCGATTCAAGAGAAAGGTTTACATGTAGTTAAACGTGTGCGAAGCTGTAAGGAAAGACTAGTACATAATAAAATTTAATGATTAAACCCAGAATATAAGTTAATTTCAAATACAAAAAAATAATTCTAAACTGTTTTCAGTTTAGAAGTTTTTTTTCTTGTTAGTATAAACTACCAAAAGGTAATTTATATTAATTGCAATCTAGCCTAATAAGACTAATGAGTGAGTAACATAAAATGCTAAATAGTTTAGCATTTTAAGTTTAGAAGTATGAAACATTTTCACAGAATTATCAACTGCTAAGTAATGGATTTTAGAGGAACTACGAAACTGTAAGTACGATACTTTCCCGGTCAAACCGCTCTGGTTTTATCAGCAATAATAGTCATCATCAACCCATTATTGTCCCACTGCTGGGCACGGGTCTCCTTAGTGAGAGGGATTTTAGGCCTTAGTCCACCGCGCTGGCCAAGTGCGTATTGGTAGACTTCACACACCTTCGAGAACTTTTTTTTAAGAACTCTTAAAATGTGCAAGTTTCCTCACGATCTTTTCCTTCACCGTAAAGTTATAGGCCGCAAAATTGTTGTGTGATCTTGTGTCTATAATTTAGATTTAAAAACGACTCTGCAGATGAATTTGAAACGCATAAATTGTATTACAACAAAAAAATAGCTCTCAACTAAATCTTGATTCAATTTCTTTAATCAATTCTTCATCTTTTAGTACCGAAACGGGGGATTAATCGTGACACCGTCTAGACGACGAGCCTGGCAACATACATAATGTGTCTATGTATAGTATTTGAAGTAAACGTGTATGGAACTGGATCTATAATACGTGTTACGTGCATATTATATTTTCACTATGTTATGCTATACGTATGTACGTAATAATAACAACGCACATACTATTTTAAAGGATTTAGAAGAAGTGTCTCTCGGTAAAAAAATGCAGGTTATAATAATGTGTCCATAATTAAATCTGAAACTTAATTTTATTCATATTTAATAATAATAACAAAATAATAATTCCAAAATAAATTAACATAACAAAAATCTAAAGAAAAAATATTGAAATCCGTTTAAGCCTATTAAACCAATATCAACCGACATTTACACAAAAATTAAAAACCTAACACAATATTTTTTTTAAACCCATAATCTAAAAAGTAGCATAAAAATATAAACCGATACGGTTTATAAAATTGTATACGTACGTACCAATTGTATACGTGTAATAATAATAATCATTTTCTCAACAACTGTTTTCAGCTTCAAAATAACCAAAGCTTAATCAATGCCTAGATATTGTTAAGCTAGTCTATTTTCCGTCCTACAAGGTTTGTAAAGCAGAATTAAACCGTTGCCCCAGTTACTTTGCATAACCGACCTCATTCTGCATTTAATCTTCGCAGACCAAGGACTGCATATCTGGAACCAGAAGGCTATAATCTTAGCTTTTTCAGTTCAGTCGTTTAGTCTAGACATCTAGCCTTGACGTGGCTTCATTCCACTCTTAGCTTTGTACTAATGAATACTATGGATTCTAGATAAGCTAGGAAGGAAGCTCGTTTACTTATATTTAATAAGAATAAAATAATAAGACGTAGCAATAAATATTTTTACGTATCTATAACTTTACAAAAAAGTACCTATATATGCCTTTTAAAGCAATATGGACAGACTGTTACACAATTTCGGACCTAAAGATTAAAAATTTAACATAGCCAGTTAGTTACTTGGGTCTGTTATGATCACCCCAAAATGTAACTGTTACTTTAAAAGTATCATGGGAAGTTTTATAATTTTGGAAACAGAAAGCCATAATGTTAGCTTTTTCCAGTTTAGCCGCCATCCTTCTAGTCTAGACATCTCAGCCTTGACGTGACTTCATCCCCTTTTTAGTATACATGCAACTAAATACCAGAGATTCAAGTATAACATTACTAGCACAGATTACTAGAGATTAGTAACAGTATTTTTGTTTATAAATAATATATTTCGTGTGTATAAGATTAGGTTCATAAGTGTTTTTACATAGAAATGAATATTAAAGCATTACAATAACGACTACATACAAGCGACTATATAGTTTTAGTAATCAATAAATATTACTGGCTTATTAGTTTCTTGTGAGACTTGAAGAATAGTTTATTCAAGAACTGATAGCTTCTTTTGTTTGATCGATTTTAGTGATCAAAAAGGTAATTAAGCATATTAATACACTTTGAATCAGATATCGTTGTATGATACTAAAGGTGTATTGGAAATGATTGGAATCGGTTATTTTCAGTCATTCACGCCTGCGCTGTATAGTCAAGTAAAAAAATCTTTATGGACGATTGCATACGCCTACAATGTATGAAAATAACGAGAAAAGGGAACAGACAGAGAGGGGGATAAGGGGGTTGTAAAAATTAATTAAAACGCTTTCTACACTCATAGCCCCACAGTAGGATTTTCTCTTGTGTCGTGGGTACCATGGACACACATATACGAATACACAAACACCCAGACCCAGAACAGAAATCTAAAATCATCATTTAGATGTCTGTCTGGCCGCGAATCGAACCCGGGACACATTACGCGTCAGACCGGTATTAGTAAACATGAGTTGGTTACAACTTATATTCACAGCAACGATAATAATATTAAACAATACACATAAGAACATATCTGAAAACTTTTAACGACTTTGTTTTTAAACGTGGATCGGAAATTTGCTTTGTAAGTGCATTCCCGAACATCGAATGCTATCTTCCTTTCCCTATAATCTCTGGTACGAATATCCGAGTTTCTTTGATACATTAGGTTTTACAATTCTGGCCGATTTACCGTTTGGAAATTTGTTTGATATTCAGAATCCACATCGCTTTGAGTGCTTTTCACATCTCTGTTCAAATTGACTGATTTTACTTCTTCTAAGGTTTTTTCTGAAAGAAAAGTAAAAGATACATTAACCGGAAAAGCTACATAACGTAAATTATGGTAGCAATAGTTATTATACAGGTAGCAAAGAGTTCAGGAAAGATTTTAATTACATCTGATGATCCATCAGCTTTTTGAGATCCCCTGCATAAATAGGAGTCTTAATGGAGATTTTGGCTAATGTTCACCGCCCCTGGTATGCGCCTTGGTTCCCGTAGTGGGTATTAATATTATACAGACAGACGTATTTTGCCCATCTCATTTTTACCTCAATAAGTACATTAAATGGTTGAGTTCATAAGTAATATCTAAATTGTATTAGTCAAGTAAATTATGAATGCGTTGTTTTCAACGGCTTAAAAACACTGTATATTTAGTAATTACAACATAGGTAGGTATGTGCTTTAATAGAATCTTCAAATTAGAACATAGAAGCGGCAGTCTATAAAATGAAAGTAGGTATAGAAGTAATACCGTTTTCAAGGCATGTAGAATTCTTTATAAAATATTGGATTTGAATTGATTGAATAAAGGGAGTTCCATTTCGCAATCCCTCACAACTTTGTGAACCGTTCGCAAAAGCCCGCCCCGTTTCTTTCCCCATAAGTAACTTTTATTAAACATTTCAACTTTCAAGGATTTTCACGCCGAAAGCACAATTTGATCTTTTGCCCCGCACTTGTATGCTTGTTCAAAAGAAATGATATGTAAGGTGGATGTTTGATTGTGAGCGATTAACGAGTTGCGTAAGTAAAGAGATATCTATCTATCAGTGACATATTTTTTAATATGGTATTCATTGCACCTGTATATTATCTCAATTTTATAAACAAAACTTACTGGGCGAATAACGTATACGAGTAACTATTCATAATAAATGGTGTCAATAGTAATGTTTAAAGAAATTCAAAAGATCTGAAACTAATTATTTTGTTTTGCTATTACTATAACAGCACTACTGTACTTAAGATATGTAGACTAATAAATCTTCCATGATCTAATATATGTATGATGTTGTGAAGCAAAGACCAATATAATACGTTGCTAATCGCCTTATTGTTATCATTGATCATAAGGCATTTTTATAGCGGTCAAAAGTTTGTCATGTTTAAAGATTTTTTTATTACTAATTTAAAATTTGTCTTTAAGAAGGTCACGAATATTTCCATCTTCTTATTATTTAACTACAAACTTTACAAAATATAAAGACATTTTTGACGCCATTAAAAAGATATAGGTCATTAATTATTTCACCACATCGCACATTGCTTAACCATTCGATATAGGACAAGTCATGGTGAAAGGTCTTTTATCTTCCAATTGAGTCTAATGTAAATGTCAATTACAAAATCACAAACCTATCCTTATTCTCTCAGTACAACGTTGATTAAAATGTCAAGCGTGGGGTCGTTGAGGTTATAACAGGATTTATTTTCGTTAAATTCTTGAAATATTTTTGAATATTATTTCATGTGACGGATTACAGAGTAACTCTTTGAGGTTTAACTGCAGAAAATGAATAACCTACGTAATATGTACCTAAAGTTTATGTCGATCACATTATGCCTTTCAATTGAGTAGTAATGTTATAGTTTGGTGATAACAGATGTCTACTTATAGTTAGTTCTGCTCAATTAAAAAAAATGAAATTTTAAACTGATATGCAATCTGTTTAATTAAATTATTCTTACTTTAGGTTGACCTCAAATGCCTTATGAGGATGACGCTGTAACCGAGGTGTTCCAACTTAACAATAACTTCAGATCAGATAATTAAAAAAACTTACTTACTGTATGTTCCACATTTCCCCAATGAATGGGACAAAGCTCATACCTACTCAGTAGTTTTATAGATAACTGGCAACACATTGTAACATTCATAAAACATGTTCAAGTATGGAAAGAACTTCGTAAGTTCAAAGTCGAAGTTGGTCCACAACAAAACTTTAACAATTTGTCCGAGCATTCGTGACACTTGGCGTAATGTGTGTTATGCACGTTACGTCCACAATGAGTGCTCATTGCACAACCTTCCAATAACGAAGATCATTATCAGCTAGCTAGCCGGTATGCACTTGAGTGCGAAGGTTGCTTTAGTGCATTGACACGGGTAAGCCGCCCAAATGTGGAATGCTTCGTACGCTTTACGTTAGTGGGGGTGGGCGCGGTTTCTCAGCCGAGTTGGTTTATATCTGGGTTGTTAGCAACAGGTGGCTATGTTGGTTACGTAAGGCGGCGCGCGCACTCCATTCAACAGTAGTACGAGGTATCGATCCGGCGTACGGCGCCCATCGATCCGCCCGCCCTCCGCCGCCCGGCTTTTGAGCGTCTTTTCAACCATTCCGTCTTAAACTGTCTCCAGATTTTTAATCTGTTCAGATGCTTAACTATATCGGTTACGTATTTAGTGATAGACTCATATTAAACTTTATTTCTCACTAAAAAATATGTCGCTTTAAATATTGATACAATTTTGAATAAGTTAATACTTACTAATGTAGGTGGCGCATACATTTAAACTTTAAAACAAATTTTATACTTATTACAATTATTTATCTATAAAAATATATTCAACAAAGGCAAAGATTAAAAAAATAAATATAACATAATATATAGCCATCAATACCTTATGAAGTAAATTAACTAAAGGAAAGCTGTATAAAAAATCTAAAACGAATGTAATATATTCTTAATCTCTGTAAAAAGCCGGCGCCTACAAAAAGCAACTAATAAACGGGAGCGCAGCGTAAAGGCAGTAGAGTTTTTATTAAAAATCGAAGTTTTAATTGCTTGTCGTATTCCTTGAAGACTCGCTTTGCGAAATGCCAATATCCGCAACGCTTTATTTCCTGCGATATATAATTTATAAAAACTTGATATCTTTGACAGATTTACAAATCAAACAGATGTTGTTAATAAAAATTAATATAATATTTTGAAGAATTATTGAGCAAAAACCTTTATACAAAGATATATAGTTAGCTCTTCGTTCGTGTAGTACAGAAAATTCTTCATATTTAGGACCCATGGAGTTTAATGGTTATCTGATAACTCAATATAATTAAGACTGATTTTAGTTCTATTTAGTTATACTTTAGTAGTTATTAAAGCTTTAGTGCAGGGGAAATCTCTTGAGATGTAAAGCATTATTTGAGATATATACAAACTTTTCTAAAAAAGTATATCAAATAATACTTTACCACCGCATGGTGGAGGGTGGTTGAATAGTAATAATGTTTTCCATTCTTAAATAAAATTACGAAATAGCTTTTTAAATTTTTAATTTTTGTTAGTTTTAGTATTTATTGTTATAGCGGCTAAAACAAAACGCATTTTGAAAATTCAAGATAATTATGATCATGAGATAATTTAAATCATCATCGTCATCAAAAAATAACTCATTTGAATCAAAAAATATACCTTAAAGGTGTCAATTTCAGACGATATTTTTACAAGTATTTTAAGAACCGGCTTAATTTATTATCCAAAGTAATTTTGTACATTTCTAAAGAGTTCCATTGTTACGTCTCTGAATAAATTATTTTGATGTGCCACCAAAGCAACAGCCTCAGACTGAGTATTATTACTTATGACTTTCGAAATAACCCCAGAGATGTTGAGATACTTAACCTTTATTTTTATAACATTTTACTCATTCATTATTAATCTTTAGCGGTACGTTTTTATTATTAATTTTAAGTTTATACCAACGAATACTTTTCCAAATTGTAAAGGTGTGTAAAATGTTAAAACTAAAAAAAAAACTTGGTATATATTATTATTAAGTAAATATAAGTAAACATGCGCGATGGAGCGGTCTCATAATCGATCAGACACGTAGGGGGTTCGGGTTCGTTCCACGGCCAGACAGATAGCTAAATGTTGAGTTTAGATTTTTGTTCTGGATCTGAATTCTTGCATGTTCATCTACCGAATAAAATCAAAAAATTAAGTGAAGAATTCATTATAATTATAATATTTATTCATCTAACTTTTTATATATAATGCAGATTATATACATACCTACCGCAATTACGAGCATCAATACAGAATATTATAATAAATAGAACATTACAGACATTCTGAGAAAAGCTGATCATATGAGCGTTCCTACTCTTGAATACTAAGTAAGCTTGCCATATTACAAATTCCAGATGAGACTGCAGAAAAAACAAATTTATTTAATTTAAAAAGATCTTTTATAGAATTGTTTTAACGTCAACAATAATCTATCACTACTTCGCAAGGTGTTTTTTTATGGAAAAGATGAAATATAAGATTCTCATACACACACACACACACATATAACAAACACACATTAAAAATGCATCATATATGTCATCTTATGCTAATGAAACACACACAACCACATAGCTTTATTAATCAACCACATATTATTTATGAAAGAAGGAAAAATTAAGTCCTGAAATAATTTGTTTCCTTTGCTAAAATAATTTATTTTTTATAATATATAATTCTTCTGTGAGTGTGTATGTCACTGAACTTCTCTTGAACAACTGGACCGATTTTGTTGAATTTTTTTGTGTGTTTTCAAGGGGATCTGAGAATGGTGTAGATTCACAATATATACTTTTTCAACGCGAGTGAAACCGCGGGGCTCAGCTAATTTTTTATAATTTCTCAATAACGGTACGTTACATATTGTACCGACCTATGAGAATTTCCTTTGTGAAATATAGTAAATTGAAGCTATAAAATAAATCATATCTTTAGAAATTAAGTAGCCAATTAAGAAACATTCATATAATTTTTAATTAAATAGTCGATTGTTAAATATAACCACAAAACCTTTTAACTCTGTATCCGGATGATAATATTATGACGTCACGAGATTGCGTGTCAACGGAGGGGAAGTCTATTATCTCCGTTCTGTAACTATTGCATTGTGAATGCACGCTGGTGTACACTGGGTAATAGTTTTTGTAATACAAATAAGTTATCTATACAAATAAATGAAACTGAAGTGTCTGTTTGTTATTTTAAATAACAACTTTTTACTCAATGCATGTGAAAGTATACACGATACCTATAACAAAAAGGCAATAAAAAAATGTCTGTCTATCTGTTTGGTTGAAGTAATCTTCTAAACCGCTAGATCGATTTTGACGGGACTTTCATCGGAAGATAGTTAAGGGTTAAAGGCGTAACATAGGCTAATTTAATTTTCGAAAAACCCAAAAGTGCGCGCTCCACACGTACGCGCAGAATCAGCTAGTTTAGTAATATAGAAGTAGCAAATAAACTTGCAGTCCATTTGGTGAGTGGCCACTGCCGTTTTTTGGTCATTGGTGATTAATAGCATTGGAATTCTAATTGATTTGTCAAAGATATTGCTTTACTTTACGACACTTCTACCATAAATAAGTCTCGAACGACACATACACACACTCATACAAACACACATACGAGCGCGCTCGCACACTCGTACACAAAAAAGTTATCAATACGAATGTAAAGTATTTCGCACCAATTGTATTTCGAAGTTACTTGCATTTTACATAGTTTAAGTTTCTCATAGTAAGTGACAATGTGCTTCTAAAGAATCTTTACTGCGAAACCGAGATGTGCAGTTTCGGCCATTAGTCATGCGCGCAGGATCTTGCTAGTCATGTGTGTAATTGCTTGAAACAGAAATGGCAGAATAGTCACGTCCGGCGTACATACCACATACGTAGGATTTAATCAAAGCTGTTTTTTCACTCGTTAGTCCCTTTTTTGTTTCGCAAAATAGGGCAGTTGTGGGTTACACTGATGAGGAGAATAGGGTCACGCTACGTACATTTTTATTTTGTTTGTTTTATTTTGTTCTTGTTTTTTCATGAATTAATCAGGATTGTTTGTTTGGACTTTGCAATGACGGTGATTTGAATAGATTTTCGTTTATTTTGTATTGTTTTCGATTTTTGTGACCTATATTTTAATAAAGTATATTGACGACATGTGGTGTAGCGGTTACCATACCGGTCTGTCACGTAGTGGTACCGGGTTCAATTCCCGGCCAGAAAGTCATCAGAATGATTAATTTTGATATCTATTCTGAGTCTGGGTGTTGAAGTATACGTCTTTGTGTGTCTATGGCACCCACGACACCGAAAGAAATCCTAATGCAAGGATTCTCAATGTACAAAGAGGTAATGGCTGTGATATATAATTATGTATATTTACAATTAAAAGTATATTATATATCTTATTTAAAATATATTTATTTGCATCCAACCAATTTTTCCTCTTGGATATTTGTTACACTAGAATGAAATAGATCTTTTCAGGATAAAATTTAAGGCCTTCGTCTGCTATATTGGCTGAATGCGGGCTTGCACCTACATTTCAGAAAGGTTATTTGTGACTCTACGTATTGCGTTTTATTTATTTCAAATTTTAACTTCGAAATTATAACTTCGTAGACCTATTTCGAATTTTAGTATTTCTGAAATTGGAAGAAATTATGAATAAATGAAATATGTAGAAAAATTGAAAAACAATTAATAAATAGCTATAATAGAATGGAATACCATATTTTTTTATACACATCTACTAAGGCTAAATCATTGACTACTACAGCTTAAGCTATAATTGCTTAAGCTACCATCTTATCGCTTAAGCTACTGAAAAGTTGGTTACCGACTCGGGTAGTTATTTTTTTTAGGGAGTGACCAAGTAGAGTACTTCTCTATTTATCTTTCAATCAATTTGTCAGTATAGTATTTTTGATATTTGTGAAAAGGTAAATGAAAACGAATGGGACAATAATGTGAAAACTTTTCTAAAATTTTCCCTTTCACTACTTTAATTACCCATTCTCCCGGAATGGCTCGAAAGGCAAATAAAGGCCTTATTGTAATCTTCGTAATAATTGTACAAGCCATTATAAAGGGACTATTAAAAGACCCCTTTCTTCTCAAGTGGGTCAGTTTCAGCCAATATCCGGGTAAAACTTTATTGAATTGTGGTCTTTCTTCCCGCTACGGCAAAGCTAATCTCATTCTTTCGTCGCAGGATGAAACGATCAAAAGGTTAAAAGAATATGTCAGGAAATTTAGTTATATTCTACGATAACAGATGACGTTTTTTTACATAAATATAAAATATGGTAATTGAATCGAACGTATCTTAAAATATATAAACTTTGTTTTTTGTCATTATGCATCCATTATGAAATGGACTTAGATTAAGAAACGAACAAACAAAAAACACGAAAAAAAATAAAAGCACATTTATTATTTAATGTTTATTCCAAATAATTAACATAAAATATTGTACTGCTTGGTATTCTAGGGGCCCGGCAAGGGGCCCGGGAAAGCGGCAAGGGCACTTCTTACTTTTTCACGAAGTTACCTACATATTACTAAGAAGTCATCTTTTCTGTATTAATAATTTGTTTATTCTTGTCTTCGATAAACGAAATGTTTTTTTGTTTAAACTACATATTAAAATTAAATATAAAATCTCAATAAGCCCTAATCTCTGAGTGCTAAGCCTGTGCGTTTAATTTCCCGATAGGCTCCAAGGCTGTAGTGTCAATGGCCGTTGAACCTATTGTCCATTCTTGGCCGCCATCCCACTATAACTCCGTCCAATTGTCTTAACTCAATTAAGGCTGCCTCTGCCCTACATAAGCCGCCATTTGCAACTCTTCCCCACACTTCAAACTTGGCGCGCTCGCAACCTCTCAGATTTATATTAACGGTTATATACATAAGATGGTTTAAGCGTTGTTTAATAATGTGGGTAATGTGTTGAAGACGGAGTAGTAATAGGCTCATAATGAATTTATAATCCCTTTAAGTTTATGAATGCGTCGCGGAGGAGTAGGTAAAGGTGGTTGAAAGCTGGACACATCTAAGTTTTATAACATCTATATGACTGTTGTAATAAAATGTGGAAGGGAATGAAAAGTTATTTTTTGTTCACAGTAATGTGTGTGCTGCGTAATATCAACACCTCTGCAGTAACCGTCATGCTTACAGGCGCGGGAATTGCAAAAAAAAACCCTTAGAGAAGGTCTACGTTCAGCAGTAAACCTCAAACGACCGATGATGACAAACAAGTTCTTAGGTATAACGTAATAATTATAAATTACATGAATACGTTATACGAATAGCCCTTTGTGCCGTTTAAGCCATTAGAAGAAATGTCGATTATCTCATCATGCCCTCTGAAACATTACGACCCTTTTATAAAATATCTAAACAATTATAAAATGAATGTACCTAGTACATTTCAAGTAAATTGTAATTACATATCGTGGGCAGTTATGGTATAAGCAGGTATGTTATGAAATATAAACCATGTGGGAAGATTACTAGAGATCCCATTAAATAAAATGTCAACGCTCTTGTAATATTTTAAAAATATAATTTTACGTGGGTAGTCGTGTTATTTACCCTCACTTGTACGTAAATGTTTAAATTATTCGGGTACACTGACATTTGTGTGGGAAGAAACAATTATTTTTTTTTCATTTAAAACTTATTCCCGATTTAAACAAATTGGTTATGAAGTTTGTGCTTCTTTTTATTAATGTTACATTTACATGAGGGTAGTATAAAAAGTTCCAAAAAATCATTTATTTTTCATATTGTCCATTCATTTGTGAAAATCACAGACATGTGAAAACTTTGTTTGTTTGTTTTGTGTTAATTTTATCTTTATTAAAAACTACCTTACCAACTAAGAGTAAATGGAAAACTACATTTTTATTAAACTATTTATTTACAACACTCTTAACGAAACTAAGGAATGACGTCATTATTGTTCCAGTAATAAGTCCCTGTCGATTGCAGACGCTTGGTCGAAAAAAGCAAGATAATAGGGCGGTTCGAGTCTCATTTCTCACCCCATGACAGTGAAACATTGACACAGTTTGCATATTTTATGGGTGTTCGCTTTACCCTAAACGTTCGTTATGTTCCCCGTGTGGCAACGAAACGATAACGTCGATCGAAAACTTTTTTTTTCATATTTTAGCTTCTTATCTTGATTGAGAACATAGATGATTGAAGTAAAATGTGCGAAAAGTTTAGTTGTGTATACAAATTGATATTGTCGGAATCATTTTTTTGGCAACGGACGACTAATTTTTTTAATATTTTGTTAGGGTCTTAAAATAAATATGAATAGATTTATATTAATGAGGATTACATTAAGACTCATACTCGTACTTTATCATGCCTCTGTCTTATCTAAGCAGCCTTAAAAGGCTGTTATTGACAAAAAGAAGCATCACAATGTAACGCAGTGAAATTTTAAAATGAATTTTCAACTTAAGTAACTTAACTATTAATAACGGTCAATAATGATTACTGTAAACTTCTAACTTAAAATCTGGGTTGTAGTTTCAGTATCAACTAATCCTAGTATGTAGCAGGTATTGGCAGAAGGTATATCTCCTGCCAAAATTTGCCAGATTTAAGCTAAGATTTCTGACTGAGTATACGTGGCGCCAAAAAAAGTTTTCCGTTAGAAAGTGCTTCAATTTGCCACAAAATTATTTAAGTTTAGAAAGTAGGTAACTACCTCACTTAGGTACCTTTTTTGTTGATGAGGGAGAACCTTCAAAAGGTACCAGACGCCTCGGGAGCGACGCTTGATTATGTGGGGTTTTTTTACAAAACCCTCCGGTGGCCGTTTTCGGCGCTGCGAAGTGGGCTCCGTGACCTGTTCTCGCCGCACCGTTAAGTTAGGTTAAACCACATACTGCCGTCCATCACAAAGCCGCTGGATGTGCCCTTCCCGGGGCCGCTGGACGCATCCTTCACGGGGCAGCTGGATGGACGGTTCAAGCTTCCACTCTAGCCGCCCGCAACCCCGAAAATCCCCTTTTAGTTTCCTCTTACGACAGGCAGGTAATACCGGAGCTCTATTCTGGTCCTGAAACTACAGGGATAACCACTTAGGTACAAATAGCTTAACTATATACTCACTGGCTACTTACCATCTTATAAAAAAGGTCTTAAAGATAAATAGGTACTCATTCTTATGCACGATTGTTTTGTACCTTTACACTTTTATTACAGCGTAAAGAGACGACATAGGAAGATAAAATTTCGTATATTTCCCCATACAAAGTCAATTCTCGTATTGCTTGTTGAGAACAAGCAGTTCAATATTGGTTTTCAGAACTCAATATCCCGCTTCTTGCTCTAAGGATGTTTTGTAGAACTGAGCCTTATCGCTTACAAGTGTATTTTTTGGAATACGACGAGGAGCGTGGAAGTAGACGTAAAATTATCTCATAGTATTTTCCATTTTCGTACGAAAATTTTGATATTGTTTACTTTAGTTTTGCTCTTTTTTGATGTAATTAAGATAACTAATGGTTTAAAAGTCTAAAGAGTGAAGTGTTGTTCTGTAGGTTCAGATACCAGCTGCCCGTCGTAATAATACCCGTTATTCACTTCTATTTGGTTTTTTTGGTTGACAAAGTTTACCTTTACACACACGTTTTTGAATTTTATTGAAAGTATATTATAAAGTTGCTTGGAATATAATAAATCATCATCATATTTGAAAATTTGTTACAATAGAGCTATGTGGTGAAAGGTCGCCATATTGGTATGACACGCGAAAGGTGATCTCGGTCCCATATGTACTCGTATGATATAATAGGTACGCCATATCTTGCCGCAACCCTTTGTATGTCCCACTGCCGGGATCTTCTACCATAACTGAGTGAGTCTTGGAGCGTAATCCACCACGCTGCTCCAATACGTGTTGATGGAGGGGATACGGGTTAGTGGCCAACCAGTGTCAATCCAATGATAACATCCGGGTCTGACAAATAACGTGCCCTCAGAAGCACAAAACGCGCATGAAATTTAGCGGTCACCCATATGATTCATCTACCGACCGGGCCTAACGTTGCTTAACTTTATAGATCGGTTAAGATCTACGCTTCTACAACATACCTATTTGTCAATTTATAAATGCAGATCTTGGTTTAGGTGTTTTGTACTCGTCTTTGAATGTCCTCTGTCTACGGGCCTGGTCTTTGACTAGGTCCGTAGACAGACGTGGAATCCTAGCATGAAGGTATGAGTATAAAGCTTACTGTCGTTAAAGATTCTATAAAGCTTATGATTGTATTCTTCTTATGGGCCTCTTTTATTTCGGTACGCCTGCTACACTAAGAACACATCAACCACATTCTTACAAAAAATCGTACTACATCATTATACCTCCCAAAACAATAGGAATTAAAAGGTACGAAACAAAGAAACGTAAAAGGATCGGGGGAGGAAATCGGAAAGATTGTACCAGGTCCAGTCACCTCTGCGGTATTCGGGAGGTTGCAACTGCAGTACAGTGACCTCATGCGTACGGGGCGTAACTGGGTCAGACCCCCCCCCCCCCCCCCCGTCCCAGACGGCACCGCACTCGATCGACCGCCAAATTCTAACGCATTCGCACAGAAACAAACGCTCATCTTCCGAATCGAAGGGGTTCACAAGGTTGGTTTCAAGGATGAACGGAAATTAGGTCATATGTAAATTTTATGTTGAAATTGTATGAAATGGAAAAGTCGACTCTTATGCAATTCGTCATTGTTTTACGTTTTTGTTATAGTCATATTTAAAATATCTATAGATGTTTATATAGTAAACTTAGACATCTATACTAATATTATAAAGAGGAAAGATTTAAATGTTTATTTGTTTGAATTGAATAGGCTCCGAAACTACTAGACCGATTTTAAAAATTCTTTCACCAATTTAATGATACAACTTTACTTAGTGCTATAGGCTATATTGAATCAAAATTCGTATTAATTTTAACTTTCTTTTACGCGGGTAAAACCGTGGGAACCAACTCGTCTTTAAATAAATCCTATTTGTCACTGGACTTTAAAAAAACTTCTGTTCTTTAAGAATGCTTGTTTGCGACTTGATTCTTTTTTAAACGGGAGATAAAAATACTTGTAGCATCATATTTTTCTAGACATTTATAGTGTAGTATTTTACTGCTCCAGTTTCCACTATCATAGTACGTTAGTTACATAAAAGCTCATACTAACTGTGCTTGTAGTTAATTAAAATAGTACTTACGTAATAACTTTAGTTTACAAACTAAAAGCTGTAACGTTACAGGAAAAATATTTTCGTAAAAATCCAGCGACGGCTATTTTCATATAAAAAGGCTTTATATAACTTGTTATTAGATCCTGAGCTGTAAGAAAAACATCTTAGGTCCTAATACAATTAATCTTTAATTAAATTAGGAATTGAAATGATACCAACGTGTTGATTGGTTTTGTTTTTTTTTTGGAAACACATTATTTTTTTAGTTTGTAAAACGGTGGGAATGTCTTGTAATTGTTTTTCTTTATACGATTAATTTCTTGATACTGAGGACCTACCTTCCGAATCAAAACCAAGTAGGTACCTACACTTACCTTTCACTTATTTAACACTTGATCACCGCTGTAAATGGATATATCAACACAGTTTCTACCTCAGATGAAAAGTCGCTACGCATTTGATAACGATGGTCTTCAACGATATTATGGAACCGGTGTCTGGTAGACATCTTGTTATATTTATTATATATTTTAATATTTTATATGTAGGTGTATTACAAATAAACGATCACAACAAAACTCTATGTGTTCGTACATAGAACGAATGTTACAATTTGAGATAATGTCGATTTTATACATTTACAGTATTTTGTTTGCAGAATACAAATAAGGCGGATCGCTTGCCAAGTTTTACAAACACTGGTTCGGTAAGGCAGAAATGTGCTGAACGTATCAAGTGAAAAAGTGATTTTATTTTACACGCTCTACCTGTCTTACTAACGGTAGTAAAGCGATAAGCGACAAGCGATCAACAACTTTAAAATAAATAAAGTTTTCTTCTCAGCTGGTTTTAGATTGTTCTCATTTTCGTTTCGTGTCTATTTCTGACATACTAAAACTATTCTAAAATATGTTTCCTGTTTTTACTACATGAAACCCTCATAAATTCTCTAATACCTACTACGAAAAAAATCTCTAAGCGACTATAATATGGATATGTCACCTTTTTTAATTTAAGTGGTTGCTAGTTACTAGCTACCGATGAAACAGGTCACTTACCCCACTTGCAGTTACAGTTGAAACAATACCATCTGATCAATGTACTCGTGCTCGTATTGGAAGCTGGATGCGTGAATTCACGTGGCAACGACCGGAAAAATAAGTTCGATGACTTACATTCACCGATTTTATTCTTCGTTTCTTCACAATGAAACTTATGAAACGATATTTTATTTTTCGTTTCATTTCATTCACGATACAGTGCAGATTGAAGTTGTAAGCAATTGTTGTTTCAATAATTTGTATTCGAGATTAATTATTTATTTAGGTTGAATGAAATTCGATTTAAAATATGTCGTTACCCTAGTTTTTTACGTCATTTATGGAGTTTTACTATTAGCAATTTATTATAATAACAGTAGGTACTTATGCTTTTCGCGTAATTCCACAAATCTTTTATTAACAACATGTAATTTTACAAGTGATGCTAAAACTCAATTTGTATGTACGTACAGCACCGGCGTAAACCACTCATGCGCGCCAATTAAAAATCATCTTGATTCGATTCAATTCGTTTCTTTTGACAAGTGATATTGTGAAATGCATATAATAAGAATATTTGATACCTTTTACTAAGTTACCTTTCCTGTCACAGGAGAATGGGCGCGCGGCGCCGGACCTGACGGCTTCGCCGGGCCGCGCACCGCCGCCCGGCCCGCCGCAGCCGCCGCGCGCCAACCACGCGCCGCCCTGCGTGCTGCAGCCAGACTTCCGCAAGGTATACCCGGTATAACGCTGAGGATTTGTTACACGGTTTATTAGTTATAAGCTCACTTCACTCATCGTCACGCTCGGCTAATCGGAGTTGAATATGCCGCTCCCATACGCTCGTGCAGCCGAAGCGTCTTATTCTCGTGGAGCTCTGCGTGCTGCAACCAGACTTCCGTAAGATATACCAAGTATAAAGCTGAGGATTTGTTACACTTTATTAGTTATAATCTTACCTTACTCTTCATCACACTCGGCTAGTCACAGTTGGGTATGAGGCACCCAGACACGCGTGCAGTCGAAGCATCTTATCCCCGCGCCGCCCTTCTTGCTGCAGCCAGACTTCCATAAGGTACACCCAGTATAACGCCCAGGATTGGTTTCACAGTTTATTAGTTATAATCTTACCAACCAGGCATTTACAAAGTTATTTTCATGCTACAAATTGCTATTTTATTATTTACCTACCATTCCTTTATTTTATTTCCTTACTGTTATAATTATAGGTACAGACTTAATAAACTTAATAACCCACATAAAAATATCTATATTTACATTTTCAGTATTTAAAACAATTATTGTTACACAGGTATCGGGTGTGAGCAATGAAATATTCAGACAGATTGAGATGGTCGAAAATGACCACGACGCCACCACAGCCGCGGCGCTCGAGGTGAGTTTAAATATACCATTTTTATTAATTATTACATTAAGTATTATAATACGCTAATTTTGTTTTATTAATTTAACATTGTTATACTATAATATAGGTAGCTATAATACTTCTCATTTCTAACGAAAATAAATTGTATATGATATTTAGTTTAATTCTTTTTAATTATTATGAAACTATCCTAGTTTGCTGCCTATGCCTATATAATATTGAATATATGTTTCATCCTAAAACTATACTAAGTAAAACACACGTCACAACATTATTATCAAATCGATCACGTTACAGACATACAGACTTTCATAATATTAATATTGCTTAGAAAATGATAAAGTACGTACATAATTGTACTAAGTATTTAATTCCTAAATCACAATACAGTAATTTTCGTAGTTTGGTCTACCATCTGATCCCTAATCATCGTACCAGATTCCACATAAAGGCCACATAATCTTCCTTTCACGATACGTATTGTGCCTATTACTTGTATTAATTGTAGCTGCCTATGATTGTTTGGCCACAATAAGCTCTTTTGATACCGACGACAATAGGCTTTCACTATGTAGGATTGTCCCGTTCATCATAGATGTATGTTATTAGTGTATTTAGCCTGTGAGCTATTTCTGTGGGATAACGCGTGTTATTAATTATTGATTAGGTATTATATCAAATTATTTTCTCTTATTTCTATACATGGAAAGTAAAACGTGTCGATTTGAATCTTTTGGGTTTGATTCTAATTAGATCCCAGTGATTTGAAAGACTGAATTTCAAAGAGATTATACAGCTGTCCGCTATTGTATAAAAATAGGATTAATTGCAAACATAACATCATATGTTACATATGTAGTAAGAGTATGACCATTTACTTATTCCTAGAATAAAAAAAATAAAAAAATATACATATACTTGAAACATACATAGGTATAAGTATATATTTTTTATAATGATGTTCGGAAAATAGTTGTGATCGTATGCTATCTTGAATTAAGTTTAAGGATGTTTTGATTAGATTTTCGATACGTTGTCGGGTACAAATCAACAAACACCATTGACTTTATAATACTATACCCTAGTGTTTCTCAAACAGGGCAATAATATATCCTAGTGAGTGCTGGAAACTTCAAAGCTTAGAACGGATCTTTTTACCTACATCAGAGATTATTGTAATGTTATATAACACATCAATGAGCTAGAAAAGTGCGATAGAAGATAATAAATGTCGAAATGATAGAAGATAATTTCTATTTAATTCTTCTGTCGCCCATTATCTAGATATGGGCGACAGAAGAAAAAAGTTTGAGTACCGCTATTCTAGCGTATAGAGAGGTATAAAGATAATGAAATGTAAAATATGAATAATATTAAAAATATATCTCATGTACTTCCAGGCGGTGGAGCGACGCGGCGAGATGATAGTACGGATCCTTGAATTGAGACAAGTGGGCCGCAACAATATTGAAGCCGCCAAGAAGTTCTTTGCGTTACAGGTTTGTACAAAGTTATATTTCAACTATCTCATATGCAGACTCTGGGTTTGATATCCAAGTAGAATTTATCTTAATGGATTGTTGATTCTGTGTTTTGTAAAATACAGAGAATTCTTGCGGAGGGCTTTAAGAATAGAAAATAACATTTACCGTGTTATGCTAAAAGATAGGGGTGGTAAAACTCTTTGGAACACATCTGTGGTCAATGTCCATTTAGTTTCAAGTCTTAAGTTGAGATGTTCATGGGTAGCAGTGACTTCTTAGTGGTACCATTAAGTGTAAATCCACTGTGTCTTGGTTAAAGTTCTATGGTTGGTAAAAGTTCTATTTCTTAACGTTAATTAAATTTCTTTGTATTTCACGAAACAATTACCTACACCGATTGGAATTACTTTCCCTACTTCATATTAATTAATTAACTTAAGGTTGATTCGCGGAATTATTTTCATCTCCACAATTCCACGTAGGCCAGATTGTAAAAGCGTATTGCCCTATCTTATACAATACCAATTTGCTCTAAAAACAGGTAAATTTATTCGCTCTATTGACCTGGATGCTTAACTCTGGCCAGTACAAACCGAGAGGTATACTCCTAGAACTCATTGTTCGTCTGCCCCAGATCGGGGAATGCGAACGCAATTTAGACTGGCATTGTTGAGATGTTGGCTGCCAGTTATACCACAACTATTTCATAAAAATACCGTAAATACCCTTTCTGTCATTCTAATATTGTACTTTGTTTGATAGCAATTTTACAAATATGTTTATAAAATTTATTCATTGATCTTTGATCGTCACATAGTGACAGTGTTTGTAAACTATTTTTCAATACTTAATTTACGTTAAAAATAGGTAAATTTATTCACTCTATTGACCTGGATGCTTAACTCTGGCCAGTACAAACTGCGAGGCATACTCCTAAAACTCATTGTTCGTCCGTCTCAGATCGGGGAATGCGAACGCAATGTAGACTGGCATTGTTGAGATGTTTGCTGCCAGTTATTGCCAGAACTAAGTCATATAAATGATCTAAATACCCTTTCCGTCGTTCTAACTTTGTATTACGTTTGGATAGCATTTTAACTAAAATGGATTAAAACCAAAATACCGTAGCAACAGAATATTTATCCAACTGCATATTATTATTATTTAAATATTTCGTTTTTAAGAAAATAACAATTAATGTGGAGTCATTTTAGGAAAACCAATATGATATGAGTCTATAAAAATATATTAGTTATATTTACTTAATTATCTAAAAAAAATATCTAAAATAATGCATAATATATTTTATGTTTGATGTCCAATACAAAACTAGGGAGGCATGTTCCTATTGTTCATCTGCCCTAGATCATGGAATGCGAACGCAATTTAGACTGGCATTGTTGAGATGTGCGCTGCCAGTTATAGCCACAACTATTTGATATAAAGGACGCATACCCTTCCTGTCATTTGAATATAGTGCAGTGTTTGCATAACCGCAAAAGCGAAATATTGGAAGCGAGATCAGGAATGACAAATATTTAGAACTGACGAGAGCCTGGCATTAATATTATTAAAATGGATGGACCTAATATAGGCATTTCAATTTACCACTGTCTAGACACTATAAAAACCTAATATAAAAATCGTTCGAAGGTTTTCTAGTTACTCGACCATTAAAAAGTTATTACCTATTGTTGGGTAGGTAATATAAGTCTTTTTTAATATGTCTTAATATTTTGGTATTAATATTACCTAATCTAGATTGAAATGGATTCCAATCGCTAATAGCTTATAATTATGATTTGACCAGGACTCACGCCACATAGTTCAGCTTGTGGAAATCGTAAAGCGTCCAGGGCAAACCCTGGGCTTGTACATCCGGGAAGGTGATGGTGGAGCCCGAACGGATGGGGTGTTCATATCGCGGATAGCCCTGGAGTCAGCCGTGTACAACAGCGGCTGTCTGAAGGTTGGAGACGAGATCCTGGCAGTCAACTTGGTTGACGTGAGGCGCATGTCGCTGGATGACGTCGTGATCATCATGTCAATTCCACGGCGACTCCTGCTTTGCACAAGACAAAGGAAAGGTAAAGTACTTTAAGACAATTGAACTATTATTTAAATGTGGGATATCTAGAAATTGAGAAACGTGATTCTTATTCCAAAAAAAAAGTAGAATTAAAAGCAACTTTTACTTCAGTTAGATTAACTCACATGTAATCGAGCTGATTTACCAATGGTGCATGGTATGTGATTTGTTATTTATGTCCCTAGGAAAATCCGGACCAGGGTCACCATCGTTACCGCGGGCAGAGCACAAACCTCCGCCGGTTGTTGTGTTAAAGAGAGATTGCCGCGATGATGAAGACAGAGAAAGAGATAGAGTTGATGGATTGTATTCACAGTAAGTTGTTTTATTAAGTATATTGACCAGGAGAGTTGATAAAATCAGATCAAATTAACAGGATAAGCACCGCCATCATGATTTTTTTAGCGTGAAGTATTTTTTGATTTTCGGTGTAAGTAGAGTTTCCGAGTCTTTCCTCCTCCAATAAAAGACTAAGAGTTTCATGATTCCTTACATTTAACAAAAAACATTGTTTCAGCTATTCCGATCATAACTTGATAGGGACAAGTTCTAGACACGGGACTCTTCGATCGACTGGAGCTCCAAGTAACGTGGTTCGCCCTGTGGGCGATGGACGGGAAGAAAGAAGTCGCATGCAACTTGGACCACTATCCCCGGATTCAACTGGACTTGATCTTTACTATAACTCACGTCCGCCGTCTGATCATTCGACATGGAGGTTATTAAATATTATTATTATTTTCGCTATTTTAAGTAAATATTTTTCATTGGATAAAATCGAATTCACAAACTATTGAAGACGAAGGTGGCGGAACGGTGTTTATAAGTGAAGATTAGGCATCTAAATTACTAATAATATCATACAAAAAGAAATCCTACCGTGTTTTTAACGTAAAAATTTTGAATAATATTGAATAAGTAGTTGAATTTTTTTGCTTATCATATATTTTTTTTGTTTTCAGCTACCGACCACCACCTCCAGTCATAACTGAACAGCCAAAATCGTCGGCTACGCACTTTGTGCCCTATGAGAGGTCGTATCCGAACACACTTGAGAGTTTAGCGGAAAAAGTGCATTCTTTCTATCCGTCAGAAAGTGGAAGGTAAGACTTACTTGCCTTATTGAATTTCATCGTAATGCAAAATTACTCCAAGATGATATAATTTAGAACTATGCTAAGATAC
>DWPV01001102.1:0-22479 GCA_018251915.1 Urbanus proteus proteus | reverse complement strand
CTACCGACCGCGCCCGACGTTGCTTAACTTTGTAGATCGGTTAAGATCTACGCAACCCGCAGGGCTATGCGCGCTTCGAAGAGAGAGAGAGATTAGAACCTATTGGTCTTAAATTCGTCTAATTCTGATTCCTCTGTTTTATATAAATTGCATGTATATTGGAAATGCATTACCGCTTACTTGACGATGAAAGAAAACATAGTAATAATACATAACTAAATTCTATAAAAAAACTTTTAATTTCTTTTTAAAGTCTACCATACTACGGCAATGTAATTGTTTATAACCGAAATCCTTCTCATCATGAGAGAACCGTGCCATGTAATGAGAAATGTTGTTGTTATTGATGAAGTATTCCCATTTCTGTAATCTGCTTTAAAGAATGCTAATTTAAACAATATGGCTGTTCACCCATATGTATCCGTCAGTCATACGATTTCCGCTGCTGGCGCTGAACACTGCTGTTATAAGGCAGAAATAGGTGTGGAATAGTCAAACTACATAGAGTTCCACCACCTTTATCGATGTATTGTTATTCAAGACCGACATTACATGGCCCAATACCTATATATAGGGCACTCAGTCCACACGTTTCATGTACTATCTTTTAACTTCGGATAAGGACTCTTCTTATATTAAGAGTTTAAGTCAAAAACATCTATGGAATATCAAAAGTAATACTTTTGACCCGTTACCAGAAATTATATAAATATACCTTATATAGATATTTATTTCTCTCTTCAGTCTATAGATAGGTATATGTCTATTGCTTAAGATGCGAGTAAATCCTTCTCTATATTTTGCGCATCTGAGCCCAATCTAAGAGTTATCCATATATGTCGAACGAAAATGCAACACACGTCATTTCTAGAAATAGGTCAAACCAATGCCATTGATATTTTGCATAGAAATAGGTCAAACTAATCCAGTTTCAGTTCCATGAACCAGTTTTAACCAGAATAACGGTTTAACTTCATTCGTCGTAGTAGAAGAAATACTGTTCGTTCAGTCCGTTTGAAGGAAAACTAAATGAGTTACAGTTTCTAGAACCCGTTCCTACTGAAATATGTTCATGAATAAAAAAAATAAGAGAAATAACTAGGTTATAATAATGTTTCTTCATAATTTTGAAGTAGTTAATGGTAATGTATTTGACTACTCGCGTGGCAGACCTGTCACCGTACCTGGGTTCCGGGTTCGATCCCAGGTCGGACAGATATCTGAATGATGAATTTTTCTATTCTGGATCTGGGTGTTTGTGTACTCGTCGTTATGTTTTCATCGCACCTACGATACAGGATAAAAAGCCAGTGTGGGGCTATGAGTGTAGAAAGTGTGTACTTACCATGCAGTTTACCTGCATAGAACAGAAGTTCTACCTGACATCAATCACGGAGGATACCTGAGGACTTAGATGGTTGCCTCACATTTATGTCGCCGGCATCCACACGCTTTCAACAAAATTCATTACCTACTTAGGTACTTATTTCAGGTTAGAAATAAATGCCAAAGTGGTACCTACTTGTTTAACAAAATAACTACATTTCGATCATAGATTTTATTTTTATTAAAATTCTAAAATATAAAATGTAAAAATAAAAAAATGCTTTTAACATAAATAATACAATAGGTATAGAAATTACCCAATCAAAGTAAATGTATTTGATATAAATGGCATTTATCGTAAATAAAATATGAAGTGTACCTACTTAAATACCTAAGAAGGTAACTTGTTTAACTTATCTAGGTATAACATTAAAATAATAAAACCAATTACCTACTTACCTGCCCACCTTACCTACTGAAAGCTATAAAATAATAAAAATATACAATGTTCAAAAATTATTACAAATTTCTTTATAACGATTATTAACTGATATAAGTTAAGATTAAATGCTTCAAAAGATTAACCTTAACAACATCCAATACTTGACCGGCAATAACTTTAATCTGACAGAATTGTTGTTCTGTTTATATTATGTTTGTTTTTAATAAAGAAAAGGAAAAGTCTTTAAATAAGTACCATTAAGGTACCAACGCATTATTCCTTAATCTTAATCAATATTAATACCTTGTTTGATTTATATCAGCATTTGTCAATGAATTTACCGAAAGTAGCACTCTCCTTACTTGAAACGGAAAAGCTTTTAAGTTTACACTGTGCCTGGATAGAAAGAGACGGGTATATTTCTGTCAGCCACTCTCAGTGGGCAGATCTGAATCCCCTCCAAATGCGCCAGCGCCTGTTTTGGTACTATACTCGGGTGACAAGCATTTTGACTAAGTATTACAAAATGTCCCCTTAATAACTAAAATGATACAAATGGCTAAAATTACTAAAAAAAAACACACTTAAATAAATTTCAAGCTTTTTTGCAAAATGTTTGTAATATTTCGATTTTTTTTTAATTGTAATAAATGATCACTTCATTTTGTTATTAATTTTATTACATAACAGCCTCTATTGGTTAATAAATTATTAAGTATAGTTTAAAACAATTCAAATTATTGATAAAAAATATTATTTCAACCTACCTACTTATTTATTTATGAAATTTCTTAGCTGTCGGCATCGCAAATAGACGGAAATAACCTACGTCATCCTGCCATTTTAGCAATATCATTGAACTTTCATTTAATTTTGACAGTCAATTTGACACGATTATTGGTCTCATTTCTGAATATCGTTCTCCAATAAACTAGACTTCTCTGAGTTAAAATGAAAAGGTACCGTCATCATGTTTGATTTCTTAGTCATGAAATTATTTGTTCTTTAACGTTTCTAACATAATTCCTGTTTTACAAGTTTTAATAACTTAAGTATTTATTTTATTATTAGTAATTGTCGAACAATAGATATATCTACCTAATATTTCAAAAAATACTATATTTATTATTTTCTATACTTTATAAAGTGGTCATTTGCTGTAAATGAGATTTATTTTCTTCGTCGTACATTTTAAAATCATTTGAAAACTTTTAACTGATGATAAAATTTGGTGATCATCGACGATTTAGACTCTTTTCTATGAAGTGCTTTTCCATAACATTCAACTTCGTCATATTTTCTTCAGATATATTTTTATAAGTATCCTGTAATTTGACAATAAAACGAGCACCTCCTATTCTTGCCACACTTGTACAAGTAGGAGTGTTCCATGCACTCACCTACACACCGGCACTGTGACCTCACCACAGAGCCTCTCAGAGCCCACGCACACAGCCACACCGGACCCTGTCCGTACGAACACAGTGGTACTCTCAGTCCTACACAACCTCCTCTACTGCACTCACGCGCAGAAAAAAAGATAACGCGATCTATCGATCTTTTCTCTAATAAAAAAGACTTGCCCCGATAGGCTTCGTAGCCATAGTCGGATAAAACTAACCTCTATAAACGAACGCGTCGATTTATTCCGATCACAATATTTATGACGGCGTAATTAATTAAACATGTCGTTTTAATTATGTAAATACAAATGGGTGATAATCAATTTAAATTATGTGTTCCGATCTTATCCGCTTAATTCAATGTAAACAGATATTTATCATTTTGTGACGTTTTTACGGTGCTAATGTTTCAATGGTAAAATGCTTTAATGTTTTTTGTTAAAAGTTCATTGTGTGATATAATGATTGGCTATCTGTCTGTGAATTTTGCTATTTAAGTGCTCCAGTCGCCGATGAAACCATAAACTCATACCATTATGGAACGACACCAGAATGGTATGGATGTGTGGGTAGGTAAGGGTATATAAGTAATTTTGTTATTCGATACAATCTTTCTTATAGTTAAGCTATATTATATAATATTTAAAGATGAAATATAATAATAAGTAAATGTTAAGCTTATTTACTTAATTAAACCAGTTTATTAACAAAGTTATGTTGTATTCGTCTCGAAAATTTTATTTGAATTAGCTGAAGTTCTTATACCTACTAATAGTTGCTTGTCTCATATGTAAGTTCACAATGTCTTTAGCAATTCAAGAAATTTTGTTTCTTTTAAGGCACTTTACACTTTAGTTCTAGACTTTCTTATTAACACTAAGCACTGAGCTTTGTATAATCTCTACATGGGGGACTGTATTAATTGTTGGCATTTATTATTATTATTGTTTAATAATTAACGCTGGCATTAATTTTGTATACCTCGTACAACTCGTGATATGTCATGTAATTTATTCATCAGCTTTTTAATTTTTGAGAAAGGTCTCATACTTTTCCCAATTTCGAAATAGCTCAGCAATCCCAGTTTTCAAACACGTTATGGAAACTGTTTCCTAATCTCATTTTTCCTCTATTGGGCGAATACCTATACCTCACCTTTGTATTTCTAAATTAATTTACCCCCGTTTTCAAACACCTTATAGGATTTTTTCCCAATCCTAAACTACATATAGCGATAGGTATACGTAATACAAAATTCCTAAGCTTCTCAAGATTTAATAACACACTGACGAGTAGCATGTAATTGAAGCGAGTCGAGGCCCTGTAAGTACCTATCCCTTGTTTCGAACTCTCCACCGAATAACAATTTGCAATTGGATTTGCGTCAGTCTGCCCAACAAGCACGTATCTGCTAGAATTGATATTATATATTGGCCGAAATATTGGCTTTAGGATCAAGGAATAAATTGGATATACAATTGTAGGTATATAGGCAAAAGGCTCATTACTTATTTTAAGAAAATAGCAAACAAGAATATAGTACACCTGATGGTAAATAGACACTGCCCCCTATAGGCATTAATAAGCAACACCAGATCCGATTAGAGTTCTGTCTGTGGTTGGCCACAAATACATTGGCCTAAATACTAAGTTAGGCACCTCAGATAAGTATATCTACCTAACCACTTGCAGCTCAAAGTTCAGTGGCGCTTAACACTACTGATATGAGACAGAAATAGGTTTGTTAATAATGCTCCCGGAGTCGAACCATGCTACTTTCTCCCACCCTTTAAGTCTTTTAAATTAGTTTTTTATGTTACTGATCATTTTATTTTTGTTAAAGAAACGTAAAATACCAACATCATTATTGTAACCCATTGTGAAGGGTACCTCAGAAGAGTGAGAACTAAGGAAAATTAACCATTGGTTAATAATGTTAAAAATTAATGGTTAAATATGTTAAAGGTTAAATATTTTCACTCTTTTAAGAATTATTTAATAATCTTAGAAATGTAGATTTTTCTCATGATATCGCCTTTTACCTACAGTAAAATAGCAATAAATCATTTTAGGTTAACCCTGTTGAATTCCTCACACCTAAGCGTTAAGTTAACATAAGAGACATCCATTATTTAGGTGTCATTTATAACGTTATGTTCATGATTGAATATCATTACGAATTTTGTTATTTATAACGCAAGAAATAAAATTTCAATACTAGTAAAATAGGAACAATTTAACAAAACTCGTTTGGCTTACGACCACTATCGCTAGATTTAAGTAACATTTTCCTGTTTTTTCTTTTTTCTATTTTGATGCAGTCTACTTGATGATAACTGGCTACTGCCGCACATGGGTTTTTACATGAAGTTCTATCACATTTATGCATGCTATTCCCGAAGAGTATTGCCCATGAGAGTTGAGTTGCTTTTAAAATTGCTTTAATACTGTCGATAGAGCCACACACGTTCGACGAATAATTGTACCATAGCCTCCAAAGACCACTAGTAGACGGATATATTAGAAAAAAGGTGTTTCAAGTTAAGAAGCTTGGCAGTAGGAACATTTTAGTAACCTTAGTAGACCATTATCTGAAGACCATTAACATTATCAAAGACATTCTTCTACCTGAATGATGGAGGGATCTCTATTCTGGATGACTGTATTGAATACGAACAAAAATTCTTACAAAACGCTTTATAAAACAGGACAAGGGCGGGTAAACCAGTTGGGCGGGCTGTTCATCAACGGGCGGCCGCTGCCGAACCACATCCGCCTGAAGATCGTGGAGATGGCGGCGGCGGGCGTGCGGCCGTGCGTCATCTCGCGGCAGCTGCGCGTCTCGCACGGCTGCGTCTCCAAGATCCTCAATAGGTACCAGGTGAGGATCAGCAACTTATACATTTCTTTATGTAAGTTCATATGTATTTATAGGACAGTGTTTCTCAAAGTGAGCGATAACGTCCTCTGATAATAGCAGAAAATGGAAAGGACGTTTAACCGGTTTATTGGGCGACAAAACTAAATGTGAACTTTGGTGACATTAGAATTTGGATTCTGGAGGACTTTGACAAATTAACAAGCAACTATGATAAATTTTTATTTCAGGATAAAAATATTTTCGCCAAGCTAAGTTGTATGCTTTAGTGACGAAATAATTTTGAGAACCACTGACTGAGACTATGACTTAAATAAAAAGTATTCGCTTTTCCATATCTACTGTTAACTTCTATTTTATGTATTTTTTCAAATACTAGTCGTAACAAGTATCGATTTTCTCTAGTTCTGAGCCACCATAAATGATACTGGAAATTAACCTCATCTAAATTCTTTCTAATATTCTTTTAGTTTAATTGATTTTAAAACTGTTTGTACCTATTCCAAATATCCGAAAATCACAAATATACTTTAATTTTGTTTACCTTCCTATCCCCATAAGAGAAACAATCGCCATTCAGCCCTGCGCATCGAAGCCTGAAGGTCCGTTTTCACCTCCCATCGCACCATAATAGTGGCGATTGTTTCGTCCAGGAAATTGTTATCCACGCTCCATGATTACTTTTGCAACCTCCAATATGTACCTTGCCACAAAATATAATTATCTAGTACAAACATTTTAGTACTTAGAATTACAGTAGGTACATTTAGGAAGAATAAAAATAGACAGAAGGTAACCAACACGGCTAATGGCTATTCTGGTGTCTAATGACTTCAAAAGATCTTATATAAATACTGCTTAAATACCTCTTAAAATAAAGCTGAAATACCACTTGAAGCTTAAATACCTCGCTAAATATAGCTTAAATACCTCTTACGTGGACCTTTGGCTCGATCAAATGCAACATAGATTCAATTGGCGTTATGACTTGTTATGTCTCTTCTTGACACGTAGGATGGATTAATCCCAATTTGAAATGAAGTAATCCCAATTTGGTGGATTTATCTATCTGTATAAAGACTACTAGGTACCATTTTAATTATTGTTTTACACTCATCTTATACACTGGTGGGTTTCGGGTTCAATCTCCGGATATCTAAAAGATAAATGGTAGATTCAGTGATTAATTATTCTAGTTATGAAAAATATCACAGAATATATCGACTATTCTTTATGTATTTTTAATTGCAATAACAATGTTAGATTTATCGTAACTATACACATTACATAAGTATGTAAGTATAAGTATAACAAGGAGAAGTAAACCACAGAAGTAAACCAACAATAAAATTCTTTTTATATTCATAAATATATTTAATCTCATTTTAAAAGCTACATTAAACATATTAGAGAATGTATAAATATAATGTGTTTTGTTCAGGAGACGGGGTCAATAAGACCGGGTGTGATCGGAGGTTCCAAGCCCAGGGTCGCCACACCGGAGGTTGAGGCCAGGATTGAGGAGCTGAAGAGGCAAAATCCAGGGATATTTTCTTGGGAGATAAGGGAAAAATTAATTAAGGTAAGTGTTGAAATTCTCCTAACAAATTTTGAGATTAAAGTTATTATACATAATTAAATGGTAAAGAGCACGTAACATACTTCAATTTAAGCACTTCTCTGTTCTGGTTTCAATGGTGACCATAGTGAGACTCTTTTAGATACAAGAGGTTCCAACTTAATTGTTAGGGGTAGCACTCGTGCATCGTAGGACTCCAATGCTATTTAAATTGATTTTATAGACATTAAAATGTAGAGTGCCAGAGACTACGTCAGGTAGATTGCAAAATAATTTTTATACCGCATATAGATACGTAAATACGCCTGTCGCGATCGCCTCGACATATCAGAAGTTTAGTAAATCATCAATTGTAATATCTTTTGAGTTGCTAACTTATCACCACTACCTATTTCTAGTCTTCTTAAAATAGGTCCTTTTAACCAAAACATAAAATTCTACCTGTTTTAAGTCATCGTCAATGTTAATATCCTGGTAACAAGCACCTTCAGAACGGTAAGAAAACATTTGGACATGTACATTACGTTAAGTATTTTATTTACAATGTTTCTTCATCATTTAAACAAGGAAAGTAGTAATTAAATTTTCACAAAACGAGTCCAATGCGTAAAGTCTATGAATCCTCAGCGTAAGAAATTGAAAATCAAATCACTAGACTTTTTCTGTAATCTGTTTATTCAGTTATGAATGTAACAAATACCATCATTGAGTTTCCTCTTCAATCCCAAAACATTTTGCAATTGAGCTCAGATGCTCAATGACTCATAGCAAATACTCCTCAAACATGGCCAGTAACAGTTGATCAAAAATGGCAAATATGGGCAACAAGAAACGCCAATAAATATAAATCGTGACTGGTATCGACGGCGCATTGTTGGCAAAAACGTCTCATAAAAAGTAATATGCTTTGCTAAAAAGTATGCACCTAATAAAATACACAAATACACCTACCTGTCTAAGTTTGCCAATCAAAATGGTACTCAAAGTGTTGTTTGTAGCTACGACACGTGTCACTTAAGTAATACTTTTCTTGTTAGTTTTGTGATTAAGTAATTTTCATGCAAAGGAAAGTTGACGGACTTTACTATTGTATTGCCATAGAATTGCCATATAAATTGAAACTTTATACTTAGAAAATGGACCGTGAAAATTTTACCCGTTAGACTAGTCTTGTATCCCTGGACATAGGCGATTACCTCGCAATACCCCGTCAAATTGGCTTTTATCCTATGACGTAGGCGATCATATTCTTACCTACTATATAGTCATCAATCTTTCACTAAATGATGACCCCAACAAGGAGCAGACCATTGTTAATTACCATATATTTTTACCCAATACCAAAGGATAGTAATTTTTTTCGAGGTTATAAGTATGATGTACACAAGTATGTCTTTGCCCTTAATGAATAAACCCCAGATACGATCTGCATCCAGACCTAAGATCACTTTCCTACAGCTTTGCTACCTATGAGGACTAGGAATTACTCTTATAATATGCCCCGAACCCCGTTTAGTTACACCTAAAAACTGATGTTATAAAGGTTAAATGGTAGCAGCAGTGGTTCTTCCAGAACTACAAAGGATTTAAATCATTTCACCCTCGGCCTTTACTAGTTTGTGAAAATGCCAACACAAACTCATCCTACACCTATTTAACAAAATATCAGTAGTGATTATCTACAAGCAAATTTCCACAAACTATTCACGAAGCTCGAATTCGAGGTACACTTTGAAATATGCAATAAATTTAAAGCCTGAAATTAAGCTCCTCTGAAACTCTCCTGAAATTTGCGGTATTCAAGCGTAATTCTGAACGTGCAGTTTTAATAAACAACATATTGCAGTGTGAATTTTGCTAGAATGTTCTAGAATTGTTTGTAAAGTATTCCCCGAAACTGAATTTTAACTCTGTGCCTGGGCAGTGAGGTCGGCGTCGGTCGGCATTAGAATTTGCAAATAGCTGAAGCTTTCATGTGATTTGACGCATATTTTGGTCCACATAACACGCTGAACGTAAAATGAAATGTCGTCCAAAATTATTCTGTTGAAATATTTCATTTCAAAATTCACTGCTATTCAAAATCTTTATAGGGGTTGGTTTAATAGATGGCATACGACTATGAGCATTTAATATCAGCGCTTTTTAAGTGGTAGAACTGTTTGTAGATCAACTTCAACGGCACTATCGCCACACCTGTCTATTGACAGCAGTGTTAAGCGCTGCAGTGTATTGGTTTCTAGGTGTTGGTAAACAAACCATTCCTACCCAGGGCGTTCCAACTTAGTCCTCAAAGATAGCAACGCATCTTTGAGGACTAAGTTCTCAGATCTCAGTTAGGGTTCCTATATTACCTTTGCTTAGTCTCAGCTGTATGGCTGCTGGTGGCCACTACCTTACCATCAAGAGGATTGTATGCTCGTTTGCTACTTCCATCTTACAACAACTCTTTGACTTATTACTTGAAGAAAAAACTACAGTTTCTTATTTGTAACTTTATTATATTAAGACAACTGACACGATTGCAGGAAGGTGTATCGGACCCACCAAGCATATCGTCCATCTCGCGGTTGCTGCGCGGTGGTGCAAGGGACCCTGACGGCAAGAAGGATTACAGCATAGACGGTATACTTGGAGGTAAGAATAAAATTCTCATCTTTGTACATTCGTTTTAAATAATCATTATTTAAAGGAACTTCAACTCGAAAGTAACGCCACTGCCAGACTGACTTATTTAATTTACTAACAGCTATATAGGAATCAATATCAATAGGTCAAGTACAGAATGCCTATTACAATTTTATGACGTACTAGCTTTTACCCGCGGCTTCACGTGCATTTCATTGCATATAAATCTTCTTCTTGAATCACTCTATCTATTAAAGAAACCATCAAAATCCGTTGCGTAGTTTTAGAGATCTAAGCATACATAAGGAAAGACAGCGGAAAGTGACTTTATTTTATACTATGTAGTGATAGTGATGATAAATCGGCTTTTACTATTTACAAAAGATTATATAAATCTTAAATTATTGGTTTTACCACTCTAAAAATGCACTTTAAAATAGTTCCTTCCGATTCTGTGATTTCTACGTTTGTAAGAAATCAACGCTGAGCGAAGACTTAAGAAATTGAAACTACATAGGTGCATATAACATTTTCTACATAACTTTACAATGTATCAAAAACATGCTGTAGTGACACATTGTATTGTCACGCCGATTATGGTGAAACCTTGGTTAAGAACACCTGCAATCAATTAGTCCTATGGATTTTTTTACTTCTTGCACTATTTCAACTTAAATCCAGAGAAGTGAAGGGCATAAAATAAATGGCCATAATATAACAACTACACTAATAATGCAACAAATAAATGACCATAACATAACAACTATACTAATACTATGTTTATTTATTCCAAACTTAGCTAATTTGTACTATTCTAGTACTAAAATATTAAACGGATACTGCTGACCATTGACACTTGACTACCTATAAGTAGTTGAGAAATGATGAGTACTGAAGCCTACCTTAAGTTAAAAAACACAGATCTTATATCAAAACATCTAAATCAAGATTTGAAGATAAAAATAGACTAAATGTAGTAAACAAAGGTTTTATTTTAAGAACAATAACGTACTCGTATACACGTAGCTATATCATCCATCCAACACCTAAATTACGTAGCATTGTTCCACGATCTATTTTCAGCCAACAATTTATGCTTTTAAGATATGGACTTTTTCATTCTTCTCTCTGCATGTTTATGGAACTAAGCAATCCAAACATTGCACAATAACTTCCTCGATAAACCATGGTTCCAACATGACACTGTGACTAAAAGTTATTTTGACTTATATATAATTGTATATATAGCTACTACATCGACAAGTTTTTTAACCAAACCAATTTCAAATCACCATTATCAAATGCAAAACCAACGGTGTTCTGTATTTTATGTTTGTAGAGTCTCTATTAGATTTAAAGCATGCACAATGTCATAATGCATAATGTCAAAGAGAGACAAAGCAAATGGAATCGAATATCTTTGTGTCGAAACGAGCTGCGCCTGAAACTACAAAACGACAATCGTAAAAAGCTGTCCTTTTGACTTTGATATGAGAACACAGTTCCATTATGGATATGAAAACTAAAAATCAGATATGCAACCGTTTGCATTGCTGAATATGATTGTATATGTTTATATGAAAACCAAATATGTATACTATTAAGTCTACACAACTATTTCCTCATAAATAAAAATGACCATGTCCATTCCCATCGCAAACGTTAATGGCGCAACCTGTCAAGTTCTCACGACTCAAAAAATCAATTTCCGCACACAAATCTTACCTCGTCATTGTCGTTTGGTGTTGTCGAAGTCAAAGGGCGGCGTTCGTTTGGCTCTAGCTCCGACAAAGCGGGCCGCGGTCGCCCGCTGCTCGTCACATAGTGCTGAAATCAGGCACAATTGACGTCACATGTTTTGGTTGTTGCCTTTGTTGTGTACTAGTTGAGTACTCTAACGCGTATATCCGTACCTGTTTGGAGTTGTACAGTTTGCCGCCTCGTAAGTCAGTTTTAAAGGCTATTCTTTTGTAATCCGCTTTTCTCGAATATTACGATTGAGGAAAACCTATAATGTACTATACCACATTAGATAGTTAATTCACACATACATTTGTTATTGGTTAAGATGTATGTGATGTTTTAAAACGTACAATAAGTCTCTGAATAGACAAACTTCGAGGCAGAAAAGCGGTTTCTGATGAAATCGACGGCTCCATTCAAATGGCTATTAATAAGGTTTTGTCTAGTCCTAATTTGTAGTTCGCATTTTAGTTCCATAATTTGCTAAAGAAATGCAAATTCATCTATCGAACGATGGCATATGAACACTGAAAAGACAGATATTATTCCTTAACAAAATCTCGTAGAACAGGCTCTACCAGTGTTAAATTAACTAACTCAGATGCGTGTCGGTGTTTGGCAAGGAAGGGTATTCCCTTACACAATATTACATACGTAAGAGCGGTACCTGTTTGCGAACAGTATAAACGCCCCCGACAAAGCGGGCCGCGCTCGCCCGCAGCGTTTCGATAGTGCTGAAATGGAATACAATCGACAATGTTTTGCCTATTGTGGCTTTGTCGCATTACTCCATAATTTATAGTAAACACTCAATTCTTTGTGCATTTTGAGACTGGGTGGATTTGAAAGCGACACTTCCTTATACCTGTTACGTTGCAAAATGTAGAACAGAACTCAGAAAAAAAAATTCCCGTTCTTCGCAGTAAGTGTATTTTTTTTAAAGAATACTATTACTTACTAAAACTTAAACCTAAGAATAAAAAAAAACATCATCAAAAAAAATGCAAAAGTGATGTGCCAAATCAAGCTTCACACATAATAAGCACACACATACATATAGTAAGACACATTCTATGTAATACGACAAAGTAAGTTTATCTTTTTAACATACCTAGTGAAATTTTTATTGTAATTTTGACTAAAATATGGCGTATTTTATGAAACTGAAGGTAAGTCTTGTAACGAGGAATTTAATTAAAACGATATGACACTTTTCCGATTTAATTAATTGACACAATTTATTTGAGCTCTTTTATAAATGGTTAGCTTTTTCATTAAGTCCAGTTTAAAAATGGTGATACAGAAAGCTTATTATTACCTACTAGGAATTAATTCACAACTGCTGAATTTTTAATACCGAGTTAATTTCCAAAATCCTGATATATTGAAAGTCTACTGTGCTTGATACTTTTATAGGAAGACTTATTTACTTAACTTATTTGTTGTTTACTTTTATAATCTACTTCTCGCGAGTTCTTTTAGATCATTCATTTCATTCGTTGGTAAGTGGCTACTGTCGCCCACGGACGTCTTTAATTAATGGAACCCAGATAATATTACATTTTACGTGAAGTTTGTCGCAGATATCTATACAAAAAATAAAATTGAAGTGTCTGTTTGTGATTTCAAAATAACATTTTTTACTCAACGCATATAAAAGTATACACGATACATATAACGAAAATGCAATTAAAAGAATATGTCTGTCTGTCTGTTTGACTGAGCTAATCTTGTAAACGGCAGGACCGAATTTGCTGGGACTTTCACTGGCAGATAGCTGAAGGTCCAAGGCGTTACACAGGCTACTTTAATTTTCGAAAAAACATTAGCACGCGCTACGCGCACGCGTGTCCCCTCGCATGAGGTCGGGATGTTACCTATGTTTAGATAAGTGGTCCTTATTACTTTTTGACGCGGGTAAAACCGCGGGAATCAGCTAGTATTGAGTAATGATACTCCAGAGAATTAAATTGGAATGCCTCGGATAAGTATGTAATCACCATTCAGACCTGAACATAACACCACAAAACACACGAAACTGAATGAAACAGGCAACAAAAGTAATTAACCCTTACACATATACAATGCACACATAGTAAATACATATTTCCTATGTAATACCATGTAGGTGGAAAGGTGCCACTACATAGCTAAGCAACAATATGTTTACGTAAAGCGTCATTACAAGTCTTAGAAACCGCGTATTTATTATATGGCTATTGCACGACCATAATAAAACAAGTGGTCTACTTTCACATCGGTAGAACAATACAAAAAGAGTATGCGATAAAATCTCGCATTTGTTTAATAACATCGCTCGTTAGAATCAACTAATGTCGCGCGGTTGGACTATTACAGAACCTCCACGACGGCAATCTCCGAGACATTACATTTGGATTACATGCCACCATCACGCCTCACAAAAACACCCAGCTGCCATACGTGTGGTAGAGTGCTTTTATTTTAATCTAACTTTACGTTGACGGCTTCTGTGCAAATGTGGACTTATAAATCTTTATATACTCGTAGGTACTCGTTTTGGTAAAATGAAGTTAGACGTCTTTAGGTAATTAAGTTAGGATTTGGTACACTGTAACGCCCTGAAAGCAGGCAAAAGAAAAAAGGGAGACCCTGCAACAGATGGAAGGATGACATTAAACGCACAGCGGGTCCAAACTGGATGCAAATAGCGCAATTAAGAGAAAACTGGCTTATTTTGGAGGAGGCCTTTACCCGCAGAGGGGTTCTTTCAGAATAACAAAGCTAAAATTATTATTATACCATAATTACTACTAACCATTAAATAATAAGCTATGCACTATCTTTATTACTAACTAATTATCTTTGTAAACTAGTATTCTGGAAGAAATAAAAGGCTTTTTTATTTTTATTTTATTTATTTTATTAACGCCCTGAAATGATAACACGAACCGCTGATGAGGCATAAAAGTTTTAAACGCGCGTCAGAATCGTGAATTTCCAACCCTTCGCGTTTGGTCGTTTTTGTCATCTTGATCAATTTATATCCTTATGCTTGTATCTCCTGTTATATTGTTATGTTTGAAGAAGTAAAATTGCAGTCCACGTAAGTGGTTGTTTTCGCTTTAGAACATCTGTAATTAATTCCAAACAAGATTAAAATTCTACTTGCAGATGTCACAAATATGGCTTTTACGCCTGAGGACCAACTCGAGCTTTCATAATGCAGAAGTAAATGTGGTGGTGCCTATGTAGTAGATCCAAGCAGATGTCCAATATCTTTAAAATTCACTACACCTCTTTGTGTATCATTCATTAAGATCAAAATATGCAGCTCCATATAGTAAGATTGTCTTCATAACAAATTTAACATCTGTCAAAGGCATACCTCGTACGTCTTAGCCGGAGCTATTATACCTACCTTTAGAGCTTTCAAGCTTTACCTTTGTGCACAATATTACAGTCGCATACCCCAGTGGAGATCAAATGGGTTGACATAATCCTATAAATCTTCATATAGCTGCCGATAATTGCCCAACTATGCGATAGATACATATTTACGAATCCCAACTCTAGTCCTCAGCGTATTACACTTGTTATTAATGACACAATTTTGCAACTTGTTGTGATGTAGATAGTTATATAAATTTAGGGTTTAGGTTAGTAATCCAGGTAAACATATTATGAAAATATTTTATGAAGAGTTGGGGTAAATTACATACATACATCTCTCTTGATAAAGCTATGCAAACCTGTATTAAAAGAATTCACTCTTCCCTGTGATTAGTATTACTATTAAGCTTCTTTGGAAAGAATCAAAGTTTTGCTATTCATTATTAATGCTTGTCTTGCTATTGCTTTAAACTATAACATGTTGTGCCTACTGAAACGTGATGTTGCGTAAAAATTAAAAGTAATCAACAAATTGTGATGACAAACTGTGATGACAAACAAAAATATGTAACATTAAGGGCTCTCGAAAGAGACAGGGGCGGTGTGGGACGTAATTGATAGAATAACCCTTATAAATTAGGTTAGGAATTGCCTACAACGAACCCACGATTTGTTTAAACCGAAGGTCGCAATTCACAAAACTGCACGCCCACAGACGCGACGTGCTAATCCGGTCATCTGTTAACATCGCAACGACCCGGTGAAACAAAGGCGGCCCGACCGTTTTAATGAACCCAGATTATGAAGGTGTTAAACCGCCGCTGCTCTTTCAACTTCCAAATTATGACTTTCGATGCGAGATCCCTTCATGGGGTCACATTTCGGCAATCGCTAAACACCATCCTTTTCCCACATGTAGACGCTACATACATCCATCTCTTTTCTTCGAACATAAAAATCCTTAGTTTCTGTACCGTTCGTTTGAAACAAGAAATGAACTGAACTTTATGAGCACGCGTTAAGATCTTAAGCCCTTTTTTCGTACTTCTCATTTAGTCCCATACGTTATGATCAACGCAACAAAAAGGCCAAATAACTTAGTGTGGAGCCTGCGAGGGAATTTGAGCAATGTAAATCATTTTATTACAATACGTTGTTTTTTATTAACTGATGTCGCTGTCTTTTTAATTATAACGTGTACAACATATATTTAATTACAGGTATCGCATTCTATATTCATCATTTTAATGTGTTGAATTAGAAACGTTAAGATAGAAGCTGTCAATTGAATAAACAGAAAAAGCGACATATTTGCGCATCTGTTTTAAATATACATAAATATACTGATATCCTTTATACTGATGATAATATATTTTCCTTTTCAATGCTTAGTATCTTTACTCTTTATTTTGAAGAAACTAATTCAATTAAAATTATTTTATCTCCACCATACTGCACAACATCTCTCAGAATGTAAAAGAATTAGGTCAAAGTTAATCAGTTTTGCGAGTTAAGATTGTTAGAGCTAAAATATCCCCTTAGATTATTTTCATATTTTCCTTTTCAAAGTGAGATCAAATAATAGATTTCTCTCGTAAATTGCCAAACGCTAGATATCCATTTGAAATATAATCCCTGAATCTCCAGAATTAGAACTCTTAATTATACTAACTATTTTTTAATTCTAATTCTAAGATGATATTATATATTTAAAGCAAAGTTCCTTTCTACTTTCGATTTTATTTAAACTGAAGCATTTTAATAAAAACAACCTAAATCCAAAACACCAAGCAAGTGGACATGCAACAAACACTGTCGCTGACAATTACGTTGAATAACTAAAATCCGTTCAGGCTTCAACTAAAGCTCCACAAACGAAAGCTAAACGAGCGCAAGCGCATTAAGAGTTGTCGTTTTACATGTCATAAATCCAGGCCGACACCAAAATATTGAATGGTGCCAAAATGTCACCCGAACAGCAAACACGCCGACAAAGGGACCGCCACATTGGGTGTTCCTTATTCCACACTGAGCCCCTATTTTTTCATTTCATTCAATTTTGACTTTCAAAAGGCTATTAATATAAGCCGCATTTTTTAAAATTTTGAACCCAAAGCCGCTCATTGTTACGCCAGTTTTTTAATCTGTTTCCGTAGGATACCGCTACTGACTTATAGCAACCCCAACGTATGGGCGAATTAAAACGTGATATGGGTTTTCAAAAAACGCTCCGTTAATAAATTACGCGTGTTAAAAAAACAGATGAAGACAAATTGGTAGAATGGAACGTCACATAAATAATATCTCTGCATTAAGAACATAGATCAGATAACTAAGGGATAGCGTTCGGGTTTATCCGTGATATTTTAAATACCTTTGATGGTGTCTCCTTTATTCTAAGGATTATATTATTTAATGTTTGACTTATACAAATCAATCAATTTTCGTACCTCAGAGTATTATAATACATTGAGTAATGTGGAATTTATAAGAAACGTTAAAAATAATTGCCATGTTTTTATTTCATCTAAACCGTCTGTTAAATTATAAGTACATGGGTACTACATTTTTCCACATTCTAAGAGCAAACAGATAATAATGAGTTGATGATTTTCGGATACTACTTGACACATCTAAATATTTCCGAAATAATAACGTATATTACGACATGTGAAATAGGTACATACTTTGTGAGGTATATAAACAAAAATTAAAATAATTGTGCCTAATATAAACAGTTAATTGGGGTCAATTTTGGAAATAAGTTTGTTTTTCCTACGAAAATTTAAATTAGCGGAGATAGTAGGTATGTGGATTGTGAGATACGAAAGATGGCTTAAAGAACGAAGTTCTGATTCGAAAATGATTCCGTTCTTTTTAATTTCTTGCAGTTGTAAATAAAACGTACTATTTTATTATAGTGTAATATAATTACTAGTTTGTTTTAATAATATATTTGCATGATGATAATGAGGTTATGTCTAAAAATATTAAACCACAAGAAATTATTGTGGTCAAGAATATAGTTATATACGGATATAATCTCTTCTCTTCTTGATTCTTGATTTAAAACAAGATCAAGTTGTTTTCAAAAATAATCTATCGTGGAAAGACAACATCGGCATGATTATAATTCATACTCACGGCAAAAGTAAGCTTGTATATTTTGATGCTAATTAATTTATTCTTTCTTTTTACAAGGACGAGGGTCAGATTCATCAGACATTGAATCGGAGCCAGGACTCACTCTGAAGAGGAAGCAGAGACGGTCCCGTACAACGTTCACTGGAGAACAGCTGGATGCCTTAGAGAGAGCCTTCCATAGAACCCAATACCCAGATGTGTATACCAGAGAGGAACTCGCTTTGCAAACTGGATTAACTGAAGCGAGAATTCAAGTAAGTTTTTTGAATAATTGGTATAATCAATCCACAAGATATGAAAAGCGGAAACTTTAAAATTAATAAACAAATTATAAAAATGAATATGTGCTAATGTCAGCGTACAACATAGTTCAAATAGAAACATGGCGCAAGTTACACATATTTACTACTAACAGCATTTACATTATTTAAATGAAATTCTATTTAAGATAATTTTTTAAGAGTTTCAGAAACTTCGTATTTACATAAATAAGAATAATTGGCTTAACATAGATTTTTTTCTTAATTTCAGGTTTGGTTCTCAAACCGACGAGCACGACTGCGTAAACAAACCGGGTCAAATTCTTCACCTTCGCTAACAAGTTACTCGGCTCTGCCAATGCCTCAGATACCTTGCCCATATCCGGCTAGTGACATACCGTCACTGTCCCAGCATCATCCCCAACACCCAGATGCTTGGCACCACCAAAAATATGCGAACTATAACCAACTCATGGCACAATCTCAACATCTTAACCAAGCTTTTCAAAGCGCAACCTTCCCAAGCACTTCTAGTTCTACTTTTAGCCACCTAGTTACCGGCGCTAATGGCCCTCCACACAGTCAATTATTGGATACTGGTATTCCAAGAAACGATTACGCTCGGTATCCTACTAATGATGTCTATAATAAAACTATAAATTATTTACCCAAAGATGATGCAGATGATAAAGTTGCCCCCGAAGAAGTCATAGAACCAAGAGATGATACATATGCAAAACCCAGTGCAACTGATTACAAAGAGTTACCAAATAACGAATATCCAAAAGTTCCTGCAGATTATTCTAAAGTAGCCGTTGACCCTTCAACTTCTAGTTGGAGTCCATCGCATAATACCCTTAATATGAATCTAGCTGGTTTATCCAGTGAATATAAATATATGAATGATCCATACTCTTTTCCAAATATAAGTGATCCTCTCGCCCAACACAACTACCCAAACGCTCCCAATGCACCTAATAAGTATTGGCTTTGACAGAGTAATTTATGCTTAGTTAAGATTTGTTTTAGAATAAGTAGGTCGTTAAATTTATTTAAATTATATTCTATATATTTTAAGTATTTTAATGTGTGCATTGAGAAAAAGTACCTCTTTTGTGCATTCCACTTTATGATACCTATTTTTAAACCAAACAGCTTGTATTTAGAAAAGTCACTAGTACATATTGTTAAGCATAATGAAATTGTTTTATTTCTTCTTAATAAGTGTTCCCAAATAAATATTATATAACTATAAATAATCTATCACCATAACTGTTTCTATTTTGATAAGAAGATTTGGAGAGGATAATAGAATAAACAACATAATTGATGCACAACTTAATAATTTTAATTCAAAATTTACATAGCCAATTCGATTAAGGTTAGTGGTATAATAAATAATAATGCTTTATTAATTTTCAATTATACAAACTTAATACTTATTTATTAATACTACAACTATATCACGTTTTAAAAGTATAATTAGCAGTAACTACTGTGTCTGTATACCAACAAATGACGCGCCAGGTTCATTTGGCACGATGACTCCAGCGGGCACGATTAGTCCCTCAGTAACTGATGTTGCTTCTGTAACTTTTGCAGAATTTGTCGGTGTATTCACGTTTTGTTGGCCGTCAATAGCGCCTGGTTCCGCCTGTTCCTTGATTGGAATAACAGGCGAATTTCCAGTTACTGTAGATAGATCTCCAACTTTCACACTTTCCGTAACTGAACTTGTTGTAGCTGCATCAGTAGTAATTTGCGATACCGTATTTTCATTAATCAAATTTTCATTGATCGATTGAGCGTTTGTTGAAGTAACATCAGTAACAATATCTGGAGTTGATGTAAAGGATGCACTTCCTGTTGAAACTGCGTCAATCGCACCAGTAACAACCGCATCACTAGTTACATTGTTAGCACTGTCTACGGTAACTGAAGATGAATTTGTGTCATTTAAGTTATTGTTCAAATTAGAGATGGTTATTTCTTGAGGAGATTCACTTTTTACATTATTTTTTTCTACTTCAGATGGTGACACATCTTTAACTATAATTGATGAAACAGTCGTTTCAAGAAGGTCACTATTCAGAGAAGAATTTTCACTAGTTGTACTAGATAGCGGTGAATTTGTCAAGAGTTGTTCAGAAGTGTTTATGGGAATGTCATTTGGTGATTCAGAGCTAGGTAAAATAGCAGTGTCTTCTGGAAAGACTATCACGTCACTTTGAGCACTATTATTATTTAGAGAAGTGTTAGCACCAGATGCATTTGAGACATAACTAGTTGACTCCGGGTTTACATAACTAGCGATAGTTACAGGCACGGGACCTGCAGCATTGTTTTTCAAAGCAGCATTTTCTAGAAGACTATTGTCACCCCGTACACTAGACTGCGATGTCGTTATGGAAGGTTGGCCTGATTCAATTATAGAAGCAGTGGTTGAATCAGAGTTAGATGATACTGTCTCTTTCTTAGGCAGTACATCAATGTTAGATTGACGAACATCAATGTTATCGATCAAATTACTGTTATCGACGGAAGTTTGAGGTTGTGGTGAAGTACTTGAAGCAACTATAGTCAATAATTCGGTAGTAGCCGGCGGAATAACTGTTTCGGGTACTAAGTTGACATCCGTTTGGCCTTCAGAAATACCCATAGGCGTTTGAGATTGTGATGAGATACTTGAAGTAACTATACTCGATGACTCGGAGGTAACTGAAGGAATAACGGTATCAGGTAGTACCTCCGCATTCGTTTGGATATTAACGATATCGTTATTCACAAGGCCGTTATTACTAACAGCATTAGGTTCTGTTGAATTTATTGACAGTTCTCCAGGTCCAGAATTTAAAGCCTCATTGATGGGATCAGAGTTAGATGGTGCTGGAACATCCTTAGGCAATACACTTATATTGTCAACATTAATTTTATCATTTAATGAACTTTTATCCGTTACACTCGATGTTTCAATGTTAGATGAGGAACCATCTATAGTAGATAACACATTTGTATCAGTTTTACTGACGTCAATATTATTGTTCACCGCAATATTATCACTGACGGCTTGCGCATTTGGTGTATTTGGTAGTGAAAGTTGTCCAGAACTTGAAGATGCGGTATCCGACGAGACAGAATTATTTGAGGCCAAAGTATTAGCAGACGGTTCGTTCTGATTTGTTTGACTGCCACTCGCCGGCTTAGAATCCACTGGAGAAGCATCAGCTTTAGGTGATGTCGTTGATTCAGATAGACTACCAGCAATATTAGTTACGAGAGAACTAATCTGAGTTGGAATATTTGTTATTTGTGAAGGGTTCGTGGAAGTTAATTCAGATCCAGAAGCAGGTGCCGCAGTGGTTAAGTCTGAGTTAGATGACCCCGAATCGCTAATATTCAATGCACTGTTATCACTGGTGGTAAGTGTGCTAACTGATGATTGTCCAGAATTAGCAGACTCGGGAGCTGAAGAGGCAGAGTTAACTAAGGCCACAACATTAGCTGACGCTCCATTTACATCTGTTTGACTGACGCTTGCTGACTCAATGTTCACTGAAGGCACATCAGTATTAGGCACCGCAGTTACTTCAGATAGACCGACAGCAATGTTGTTGTTCAGAGCACTACTCTGACTTGGAACATTCGTTTGTGAAGGGTTCGTGGAAGTCGATTCAGATCCAGAAGCAGATGCTGTTATGGTCAAA
>DWPV01001101.1:0-22482 GCA_018251915.1 Urbanus proteus proteus | reverse complement strand
CATCACACCTATTTTCATTCTCTTTCGTCTTATGATAGCTTTTCTAATTGCTGCTGTTTTCTGGTTTAGTAAAGTTGAATATTTTAACAATAAGGCTATAGATCTACCTAAGTACATGTTCTACTTTTATGGAGTAAAATCAAACGTTACCTCTACGTCTTATTAGGTTTTAATCTTCTAATTGGTGCCCATACTTATTGCATTATAAGACGTACCTTTTTTGTTTACGAGGGGAAACCTTTAAAAGGTACCCGACGCCTTGGGAGCGACACCGGGCTATGTGGAATTTTTACTGCAATAAATTTCTCCCGGTGGCCGTCCTCGGCGCTGCTAAAAGGACTCTGCGGTTTCAGCAAGGAACACCAGTTGGAGTCCTCAGAGCCCGTTGCCCAATAGGGTTCAGCTCGGGCGAGCGCTGCTCTCGCCGCACTCTAGCCGTCCGCAGCTTCGAAAGCCCCCTTTTCGTCGCCTCGTACGACAGGCAGGGGAAACCGTAGCTCTATTCTGGTTCCGGAACTACAGGGACAATTAGGTATAAGACGTAAGTAGTGTATAGGTAATGTCAATTTGATTAGGCTGGAGTCTTGTGATTTGATTTGATCCAAGTACATGTAACTTTAAATAGTCACATACCTTTATTTTCACGTGCAAAGTTAAATATGTGTAGTTTATGTTACCTCGAGTCCTAAATCTATGAAGAAGGAATTGAGATTTTTTCTTTAGGTAGGTATCTCTGCTAGCTAACAGAATTTTAACCGTAACTAACTAATACGCTAAGTATTTAAAATACTCTAATATACTTATGTGTAAGCTAATTTTGAAATTTTGAAGCTATACGGGTTCCAGCGTGAAAATACTAGGTTGGGTAAATATTTATTACTTCTAATGGTATATTATAATCATTTATCCATGGAAATAATCAAAATCTCTACTATTCATACAACCATTATTTACCTAGATAAGCCGGAAGCTTATTTTAAGAGCTAAGATGGAGTATAATAACTGTCATCTTAAGTGCCACCACTTATATTACGGGCATAACAAAGGACTTAATTCGAAACGCATAAAAATGTCCCCGGAATCTATTACGACGATACTTCTTATATTTTATTACTTTGCAATAATAATAGAGTGAGCTCCTCAGTTTCACATTATTCACTTATTCACGTAATTTACGACCAATTTGTAGAAGTGCCCAGTTTATGGTTTATGGAGTCGGGAGACGCTTTTATGTATATCGGAGGTACACAGCCGTTACAGCCTCGCAACAGGATTAGACGCCAAATCTATTGTCGATCGCCGAATAATTGTACTCTTCGATTTCTATAACATCGACGTCACCTGCTTTCCAAAGAAATAGAGCGGATCCCCAATATTTGCCATCTCGTAACTCAATGTCTTGCCTTTGTGTTGCTAAGGCTCTTTGTCTGCGATGTTGCCACGGGCGAGCTCGGTTCCGTATTAAGCGATTAAGCCCTTATTTATACGGGAACAGCGCTGATTTATGCGCGGGTACGTTTTGACAGTTGGAACCGTTCGCTTCTCGCGGGCGCCCGGCGTCTTCCCGTTCCCGCCAGGTGCGACCGTTCCAATTTTGAATTCTAGCTTTGTCCGCGATTCGAGGTTCGGTTTCATTGTACAATGGATGCAAGATTTGCACAAAAACGTCTTACAAAAAGGGTCCTTACAAAAACTGGTGCACGGCAAATGCATTATAGACACAAGCTAACGCGCCGGTTGCTGTTTGCCGAAATTATAGCACGCCAATTTCGTTTCTATACGTTGTGCATACAACACAAAATGGCGGGAAGTTTTGACAGATGCCGTTCGTTATATTTAATCTGTGTTGTAGAACAAACGGCCGATTATTCGTATGCTGTGGTCGCGTGCCGTGCGTAATGTTTTTATGAATCTGTATCGTTTGTATATTTCATTACGGCGCTCGTTAAATGTCTTTTTTAAACTATTTTACACTAATTATGCAATTCGCGAATTAATTTCTTCCCACTTCAGGTGCATGCGATATAAATTACGTCCGTTCATATTTGTTTTCACGTCAAATAAATTTCAGTCTCGCTCACTTAAATTAGATAATCTCAATTAATTACAAAATGCCTAGCATTAGTTAATTAAATGTTTAAGACGTTAATCTCGCTTTCAGCGCGTTGCTGCGAAATAATTTGAGCTAAATTTGTTTAATGATAGAATGATATTAATGATTTTTACTAACATTATAATTGTTTCAAAATTGTAGTTAAATAGATTTTTACGTTATATTAGTTATATGTAAATTGTAAGATTTATATAATTCCTAAATATCGAATATACGATGATGATCAACCATTAGGCACTTCTGAACAAAGTACTTTAAATAATAGTAACAATTTAAATATAGAACTTTAATAATGTAACAGGAAAACAGTGTCTAAATTCCTCAGTATTTCAACTGCAAAATGTTTTTATTCTAATAAGTTTTTACTTTAAAATGTAGATCAATCATGTATATATAGAACACGAATAATGTGTTCTGTTCATCGATCCTCGATTCCGATCAGTCAATCTGAGTGCAACTTTCAATGCCAATTCATTTTTTGTCACTCCGTACATGTCACTTTTGACGGCGTCAATGAATGAATGCTTCACACAATTAAACGCGCGTTTTTGAGGTGTTCTTTGTTTGAATATTTGAATGAACGAAGACGTCCTAAAATAACACTGGTAGGAGCGGAACGAAGTTTTCATTTGAATTTCGAAGGCAGTTGTGAAGATTGGCATTTCGACACTGAAACTTGTGAAAATTTTATCGTTTGATGTTTTTACCCGACTGTCAAGGAAGGGTTGGAGTGCTTCAAAACTATTTTATCTGTATTTCTGTCGCATCCCAAATGAATCATATCTTGATAATATTCTTTATATCAAAAAATATAATGTGTATGTTACTTATGTAGGTTGGTATTCCTTGATTGATTATCTACATATTTTCAAACTTTTAAACTACATACATACCTACATATAAAAATATTTTATTATTATTATTATTTATAATGAAGTAGCTATAAGTTAAAAGAATAATACACGATTTTTGAAATATCCTTTAACTACCTTAACCTTTACATTTTTCACTTTTACTAAAATAGAGAATTATTGTAAATTTGTCACGTAGGTTTTTCTATTTTTCCAATATATTCGACCATATTTTATTCGATTAAGATTTAATCAGTAAATATTAATTTTTGTATTACCTACTTCTCTTGTACCTACATATAAACAACACATATTGTTCACTGTAATGGTGTATATTTTTAATCAGAAACACTAACTATCCAAGATTATAATAGCGCAAAGCATGTATTTATTTTAAAATTGATGGGTGTGCATATGCATTTCCGTTACAAGACAGACGATATCATTGCGTGTTGCACGTGAAATGCTTAATACTAAGTATATTACATGTGTAATGTATGTATGATGTATGTTGGATAACTAGTTTACACGAACGCGCAAATATTTGCGGATTTAAAGAAAAAAAAACGTTTTCTATACCCATAGCCTAACATTAGGATTTACTCTTGTCTGGGTCTTGGTCTGGGTGTTTGTGTATGCATACACGAATACACAAACGCCCAGACCCAGAACAGAAATCGAAATTCGTCATTTAGATGTCTGTTTGGCCGGGAATCGAACCCGGGACCCATTGCACGTCAACCGGTATGGTAACAGCCACGCGGGTCGTCATCAATTTTGCATGATTGATGCTTATTTTTTGGCAACTCGGGCTACATAGAAGCTACATGAGGTAATGGCGGGCTGTGTTCGGGAGTCTCTGATATTTGAAGGCGAAAAACATGATGTATGTTGGATCTAGAAAGACGGCCGTGTTTCAAAGCCGATGATTGATACAGTACCATGTTAACTACATTACACGAAGCCGCTCAGTTTCGCGGATGTTGTAGATCGGCGGTGGAAGCCTTTTCGGTAACATGGGCCACAAAGTACATGAGGTAATTAATTGGAGGTTCGTATTCGGAAGTAGTTTTCCGAAATTTTAAGGCTCGAAAGTGGACCTTGGCATGATGTTTATCGGGAAAGTTCTAGGGAGACCCGAAGATAGCAAGGAGTAGATCCGTATGTGGTCCAAGAAGTACAGGTTTCCGACCGCTCCTGTAGATCTTACACTCCCTCGCTTCAGATTGCACGTTTATCAGAAATAAGACTAATGAAAACAAGTTGTTGTAGTAGCGTTGCATAAATTAGATAGGTACTAAATTGGCCTATCTACACAAATAAATAAAATTGAAGTGTCTGGCGGGAACGCAGGGTATCACTTATGTTTGAATGTGTATGCCTTTTTATTTCTTTACCGCGGGGATCAGCTAGTCTCATATAAATATGTAACTAATGTAAATATTAATCTTACTTAGAGCAGAACAGTTGGTGTTGGCGTCACACGTACCAGAGTTCCTCCACCTCTCGGCGCAATTTCCGCAAAACAAAAAGTATCGCATGATTAGCCACTTCATTACCACAAGCTGGTCAACCGTAACTAAACTCCGTGGTCCACTCATCCCACCGGTACCGACGTATCACTTAGCGTTAATGCCTATTAATCTAAACTTTTTACACCGTAACGTACTGTCGGCTCCACTGATCACCGTTAGCTTGTTAAAACAATATCGCGAGACTCGGATGTCTTGGCGAACAATTATATAGCGTAGGTTGTTTATACTAGAGCGTTTAGGACGCGCGGTTGGCGCTGATGTTGCGTTGTTTGGGTCACAGTGTAGGACGCTTTCTATTTTCATGGAGAATTTGATTTGAACATTTTGTTGAAGGCACTTAATCGCTCTGTATTTGATAATAGTTTAACGATATTCCACATGAAATCTAAGCAGTGTTAAAGACATATATCTTTGAATATATTGTCTAATTTTAAGCTCATATTACATAAGGAAAATATGGAGATAATAGAGAAAATATTGAATGAATAAATCTAATAGTGTGAGTTACCTCATATGTATATTTTTATGTAGTGACTTAAAAATGGCTGTTTCGAAATACACATGCTGTAATCAGAAAGCATTTTGTCATAGGATACTAATTAAATCTATTAAATATCGACTTTATTTACCTTAGGTAGGATACCACCATCTTAACTTTTGTTTGTGTCAACAGCGGTTTGTATTTTATTGTTACTCAAAGCAATAATTCAATCGCGAAGTGTGCAATCGCTCTAAGTGCTGTAAAATCACCATAGAGGCTTCGCGCACGCTCGCGCACCGCCGGCCGACATTATAGCGGTCATTAAAGAATTCGCCATTAACAAAGGTAACGTATATAGCTGAAAAAGACATAATTGCAAAGCAATTCTTCCGAGTACTGAGCGTCAGAACAAACGAATGCCCGCCTCAGGTATTTGTTGGTGCTTGGGTATTTTATTTCGTTAAGGTAATGTGAAAATTGTAGGTGCTTGGTTTAAATTTATGGTATTATTTGTAACGAAATCTATGTATTTCGGATTAATTATAGACTAGCTTTTGCTCGCGGCTTCGCACGCGTTAAATTACATATAAAACTTTCTCTTGAAGCACTCTATCTATTAAAAAAAACGCAAATTCCGTTGCGTAGTTTCAAAGATCTAAACATACATAGGGACCGACAGCGGAAAACGACTTTGTTTTATACTATGATAAGATGACTTTTATTTAATATTAAGTGTTTCAATTATTACAAACATTACAATGATAGCGTTCAGAGTTCTTAATAATTATTGTCGAATTGTCCGGTGCGGTGCTGTATATAATAGAATTAAAGTCTAAAGCTAAAATTTTGACTACAGGACAGTCTAGTCTTGATTGTAATTAACTTAAATATATTAGACACGAGCAATTTTAAAGTTGATGCGTTAAGTGGGTAGTTGTTTTAAATGTACTTGTTTTAAATTAGTATTCAGAAACCTTAAAATGTTTTCGTAAAGTCATATTAGCGTAACAGTTTCGTTATATACGGTTCAGTAATTTCCAAGAATATCCTGTAGAGGATCATAAAATTATAATCGTATGAGCCAAGACAATGACTGATAAGTGAAGTCACAAACTGACATTTTAATTTTATTTATTCTTACAGAAGACTTATTCCCTGTACTTACGTATATATACATATAAATACTTTGCTTACGTTGTATAACTTCCATCCTAAATCCATAAACAACACATAGTAAAAATATTTGCCAAAATGTGTTTTCAATTTCCTATCAGAAAGGGTTAGAAATTACTTTAGTAACATGATTTGTAGGATTATAAAACCAATGACGTTTTGAAAATAGTCTGTTCTACAATAAAACTTTAACCGGAATGTGTCTACATTAAAGATATTATCCAAAATGACAAGTATCATCCTTTTCGATACTCCTAAAATTTGTACAATTATAAAAACAATGGAGTTTTGAAAATAGTCCGTCCTACAATAAAACTTTAACCGGGATGTGTCTACATTAAAGTTATTTTCCAAAATGACAAGCTTTTCGTTACTTCGAAAAGGTGGATGCTTGGTACAAAAAGTATCAAGTTACGAGTATGTAACGTAATTCGACACCATAGTTACTAGAGACGCGAGCCTTAGTGACAGCGCTTACATGTAATACATAAATTAATAGCTAATTAATATATAATTACGGTTCTTTCCACTCCCAACAATGTAGCCGATGGCAACAGGTGTTGGTAACACGTGACCATTATCCACAAATCGCTAATTAACGGGATAACGGAAGACGTAGGTAGATGTTATCTCGGGCAGGTGGCTGCTTATCGTGTCAGTTCTATTGGGCTTTGATGGCGACCTTCCATGATGACGTCACTTGACCTTCAACTTAAAGTAGGCCTTGTAACTCCTTAGTAACTACTCTACTAAGAGTCCTTCACAATAGAAGGTAGTTACTTTTGTACAGTGGGCTGCCATAGATATATTAGTTCTCTGGTTGTCGCCTCTCCAAGCAGTCCTGTGCTTTAAATTCCATATTTCCCGCGGTTCTCCGCAGGTCATCAGTACATTAGGTTACGTGACCTTTTGTGTCCTCATGCCTAAATGCCCAAATTATTATTTGCTTAATAAATTCAAATTATTTTTTAAATTTTGTTACGATCTAATCCAGATGCATTAAACGTTGCATTGCTAATATTTTTCATAATGTTTAGTTGTTTTGTACATGTTTTGTGAATTAAAAATTCAGACCCGACGTTTTTAACCTACAAACTACTGCAGTTACTAAGTAATGTGCTTGGATAAAGAGTGATCGTGTTGATAGATAATCCCATTAGTAGATTGAAACATCGTTACGAGAAAACGACTCAGTTTTAGTAGTTTTTTTGCGTTACAAAAACTGCAGTCTCGTAGCGGTTGGCTTTATCATGTAGATGTGTTAGTGAAAATGTATCATTGTTGGGCAAAAAGCGAATGGTTTCAGCACATTAGACTCTGGTCTCTTGCGTGCTACACCTAGTGCTATCTGTGAAGCCGATAGTTCCCGGTATAACCTGCGCTGTTGGAGGATGAAGTTGATAATGACGATCTGAATGGTGGCAAAACCATAGAGCGTGGGGCATTTTTGTGTTTTGGTAGAAGAATGTGGATGTCGGCTGATTTTCATGTGAGCCGACGATCTCAATCAGGGTAGTCTTTAAGAGTCGCTTCAGGAATACCTCTAACTCATGTTTGTAATTAGAGAATATACAAATGAGTTTGAGTAATTGTCTAAATCTGGCTTTTACGCTGTTGTTGCCACGTATAATTAAGTAAGAAATAATTAAAATTTGTACCTATGTGTATTACTTATAAGATAAATATGTCCAGTTTTAAAAATAATTAGAATTTAAACAGAAACGTTCAGTTAACTTTTAACAACTGGAGATAATTCAATTAAACGTTATTTTATAAGCTAGAAATAGAATACAATTGAAAAAATATGTATTGTCGATCTTATACAAAAAGTTGTACAAGTATTCGAACGATTTTGTATTTCCAAGTTGGCTAGTAATTGGCGCGAGTGATACAGTTAAATATTTATAATGGCGTATTAAATATTAATGGTGATCGTTAGCTCACACGCGAGCGTCTAGACGGGAAGTGGGAAAACCTTTTTTATGGACTGAATGCTCCCCCAGAGCAATCCTAAGGGTGGAAACTGGTTCCAGCCGTCTTCGCCACATCTGTATATTATGTATGTATGTAGACAAATATAAATAGTAGATATAGCAAATGAGCCCGAAATCTACGCATACGTAACATATACCTACGTAAGGTACGGTTTTAAGTGTACGTAAAAAATACTTGATAGTGTATGTATTATATACTAGCTGTACCCCGCGGTTAAAAAGTAAAAAAGAATACATATTTAAACATAAATGTCATCCCGATCTCGAGAGCGCGTGGAGCGCGTGCTAATCGATTTTTCAAAATTTTAAGTAGTTTATGTAACGCCTATCTTCCAGTGAAAGTCTCGTCTAAATCGGTCCAACCGTTTAGAATATTACCTCAGCCAAAGAGACAGACAAACAAAATGTTTTTAATTGCATTTCTTATTGAGTTTTTTTTTTTTGAAATGACAAACAGACACTTCAAATTTGTTTATTTGTATAGATGTATGCATACGAGTACATCTAAATCGTTGATATAGCAAATAAGCCCGTGATCTACGTATACGTAACATTTATTATTTAATTTTAAAACACACATAGCTAATTACAATAGAATAATATAGGTACGTTTTAAAATGTACGTAAAAATACTTCATAGTGAATTATGTATTATCTATGTGATTTGTTTTGTATCTTACTTAGTATTTCATGAGGCGATAAAAATAAAATATGTAAGTTAGTATTTATAATTTTCTTTTAATAATTTCTTATGAAACATTATAACGTGTTTGCCATGTCATGTTATATCATGGCGTCTCACAAAACACATGATATAAGTTTTATATTTTACATAATTCTAAACACGATCTTGCGTTCTTTTGTTGTGATAAGTACTCACAGGTAATGCATAAAAACTTTATTATTATTTTATTACTTTTCTATTGTAATTAGCTATGTTTTTTTCAGCGAGTATCTTTTGTTTTTATTTAAATTTTCTTGATAACACCGACATTATAATATCGTTGTAAGAGCGAGAACTTTATCGGTAAGTAAAAATGGTAGAACTCTTCATGGTTCGATTGTGATGGATCCGCCGTCACATCTATTTCAGTCTCATAACAACAGTCTAATAAGCCGTATTGTGCTCTGATTGTAAGGGCGTAGTAATGCCGAGATACTTATACGAAGCTTTCCAATATACCTATGTAGGTATGTAGTTGTCAGGTGTAGCGATGGCTCTGTCATCGAGCAGAACTTTAATCCATTAAGTTATTAATATGTTGCATCTACGAGGTTCTTAGTTTTAAGCAGATTGTGTGTCTGATTGTCATTTGACTTTCAAATGTTTCGATTCAACGATAACACAAAGTTTAATGAATGAACGCTAAAATTTCCACACGACTAGCTTTAAAATATTAACAAAAAATGCTGATATAGTTATGACTCTCTGCGTCATAGCGCCTAATTTTTTTGTTGATGTTTTTATATCATAATTTTCTCTTAAAGTGAATAAGTGAAGAAATTGTATGCTATTTATCCCTTTGTTAGCGGTAATTAAATAAAAGTGAACACATTTAACATACAACACGTTTTATTTTTTGCGCGCACTTAATTAAAGAACGGTTCATTCACGTTTTCGAACGCCTCAAAAGCTTGCGGGCGGTCTCACGCGTTCCAACTTCAAATTTAGGCGCGGATCCGAGGTCCGCCATTTTGAAGCGTATGTCTTAATCGATTTTATTCGTGAGTAAGATTCCAAATCTAGATTTAATAATTATATTATTGACGTGTTTGAGTTGTTTACATAATTCTCGTAATGATTAAAATCTGCAGCCCAATCGGCGTATTTATAGTCGTACGCAAAAAATGGTCAGGATGTTTGTACGTTGCAATAAATTCGTAATTGCCACCATATTCGCAAAGTGCCCGGTTATAAAACTGCATTGAGCGGTTTACGATCGGAGGGCGAACGTCCCTGCAAAAAGTTTACGACTGTCGAATGCAACTTTGAAATTAACGCGGGTTGAGGCTCTAAAATTTGACGGCATCTTAAAAACTCTAACGTAATTGATCTATGAATATCTTTATGTGGTCGGAGTATAACCTTGTACTTCCGTTGTAAGACATTTTTCCGCTCCTTTTTTTAGCGATATCCAGAGAAGGAGACGCGTTTTGTAAAAGAGATACTTCGAGACAGCCACGTATTCCGACTATTATACATTTTGTAGCGATAACATAACCCGAGTAAACCGTCGTGTTTTACATTAAATCTATTTGTAAATAAATTACTTTTCCATTGTTAGGATATCTTACAGTATGATAGAATTACTAGTTAGTATGCACATCATAATTGTAATACTTAAATCATCAATTTTGTCACTGACCAAGATTATATGAGAATCATATAGACTGGACTGATTTGTCTTCTATGGTCATTGTAAAATTGTTAAAACAGCTGGTTGACGTCTCATGCTCATGCTCATGCTAAGGCATTATATAAAATCAACGTGAAATCGAAACAATAAAACGTTTTGTATACATTTTATGTGAGGCTTCTACAAGAAAAGAGAAGTTTTGAAAGACCTTTCCCAACATTATTGTGGCGTTAAAAGGCTTTTTGTTCTAAAAATAGCCAACAATACACGGTTGCGTCAAGACTGGAAATGTCACGGGCCCATTTCGCCATACATGAATCAATTGAGGAGCTAAATTAGGATTTCCTGTTTGGGTGCGTTGTTCCTACATTGTAAACGTCAGATCCGGAAGTGTCTTACTGGCTCGCTTAATGCTCTATTGTCGGATGTGGTATTTGGGACGAAAGTGACTTATGGTTGTCTGAAGTTGTGTTGTGTCGGATGAATCGAACGGTTCGTTTGTTTGCGTTTTATAGATATTGTTATTTCAATATTAAGAATTATGAGTGATACCGGTTGGAAAAGCATTTACGATGAGTTTTAGGATTAGATTTGCAGACAGATTATCTAAATGATGGAGACAGGTGCCTTTTAGGGGTCTAGGTAATTGTGTTGATTTCATCAATTGTTTATCCAAATCTGTAACAGATATCTAGTTTTTGAATATTTGATACATTTTAGAATTTTTAACTCCATATTTACCAACATAAATTGCATCTGTAAGTAAATGAAATCTTAAAGTTTTTCTAAAGCCTAGTTACCACTCCCCGTCCTGTGCCTTTGAAAAATAATTATTAGCTCTCATTTTTTATAACACATCTAACAAACCAAAAATAATTCTTATTCGCAATATGAGTTTTTTTTGTAATTTTGTTTGACGTTACATAATCCATTTTTTCTTAGAACCCAAACGTCGTAGCAACACAAGTAGATGATCCCTATTCTTATGTACCCTCTATTGTGGGGCGCATTGTTTTTTTTCCATCTAGTTGCCATAGAGAAGGCACACGTGCTGCCTTCAAGAAACGGGGACCCATGCTTTTGACATAGTTTAGATATGATGACGCGTATGAGTTTTAGTATGGTGACCCATCTTTTGGATTATTTCGGGATAGATTCGATGGGAATTATTTAATAGTTTTTTTTTGTAATATGATTATATTATCTACTATGACAGGATGGTGTTTGAATTTGTCTTTTATAAATCATTAACGTTATCTTGTTTAACCAATTTTGAATAATGAAGTCCCTAACAGATGTCTAAAAGCAGTGATCAATTAACGTTCAAGCAGGACTGCATGCACGTTTGTTATGCCAACAACATTTGTAAATACTAATGCTATAGTAAATGGCAAAACTTTGGCAGTTTAATTATTTCATATAGCGACTCCCGATTAACACTTAGTAACTTATTTAATAAGCGATTAAGGTTATTTAAGCCGTTGAATTTTAATAACCTAACTCTTGTTATACTGTCTTATAAAATGGTATAGCTTGGTCACATTAAATAGAAGTAGTGGTGAAACGAGCGCCGGCTGCGGCAGATGGCGCCTTAGTATCTTTTTTGTACTTGCACTTATCCCCCTAATTATAATTTCTTGAATTGCATACTTGAATTAAATAGAAAGTAGTTTTATACTGAAATCGATATACATTAAAAAATTTAGTTTTTGTCTGTGATATTGAAATACCGTTTGTAAAGTCATAAATCCTGCTGTTTGTTAGGAACAAAATTGCTGCTCCAGCCTTGTAGAGAAAAAAGCTGTGTTCATAATTGAGATCTAAAAAAGTTGATCCTTAGTACAAGATTTCATTTAAATTCTGGGTACCATTAACATGAATAACAATGAAAATAACGCCCAGGGTGTGGAATTTGAATCCTAATTTGGGATTATGAATATAGAAAACATTAATGTATGTTTGTTCGGCGTTTGAAAACGAATGAATTGTTTCCATTACAAATAATCAGAAACTAGCTTTTGGCGGCGGCTTCGCACGCTATATAATGGATGTTATTACTGGCTTCGGCCAGAATTAGGCCTTCGGTCGGACACTAGTTATTATACATATAAACCTTCTATTTGAATCACTCTATCTATTGAAAAAAAAACCGCATCAAAAGCTGTTGCGCAGTTTTAAAGATCTAAGCATACATAAGGACAGACAGCGGAAAGCGACTTTGTTTTACACTATGTAGTGAAAAAGCAAAATGTGCTTGTTTAATACTTATAAACAATATAACGCAGCAGATGGATAAGCTCCATACAATTGGCGTGGCTTTTTCCGAACTGATTGTAATCTTTCCCGTTGTGACCGTGCATTGTACGCGCATGCATTGTTAGGATATTCCGAAATAGCAACTTTTAATCGCAATTCTTTCTTTCTTTCCAAGGATTTCGACTGTGAGAACGTTTGGGGATTAAGTATTTGTACGAAACAACGATGCACCTACAATTTTTTTCGGATTAGTCCAATGTTGTTGTTAGTCATTAGTGCGTATGATTTGCTAGGCTTTGATGTTTGGTTTCAAGTTTGACAATAAGCTTTTAATAATGACGCACTTTATATACCTATTTAATGATCAGAAATCTCTGTAAAACAAATCATTTAAATTCATTTAAAATTTAAATTAATTGTAGTAAATAGTTTGTAGGCTATTGTAGTTTCCGTAGTAACATAATGACTGTTGGATAGCAATGGTGAATTATTGAAGTTTATTTCTTTAGATATTTTAGCTTTTATCCCTTCAAGGGTCGCACGACCTGATTCAGGTGGTTTTTACTTGTAAATTTTGATCTTTTAACATTTTAATATGGTCAATATTGTCAATTCCCTTTGTCCGTGAAACGCGCGCTAATGGTTTTTTCAAAAATTAAAGCCTATGTTACGCCTTAGACCTTTAGCTATCTGCCAGTGAAAGTCCCGTCAAAATCGGTCCAGCCGTTTAGTAGATTACTTCAGCCAAACAGACAGATAGATAAAAAAATGCATTTTTGTTATAGGTATCGTGTACATACTTTCATATGCATTGAGTAAGAAATTGTTATTTCGAAATCTCAAACAGACACTTCAATTTCATTTATTTTTATAGATTCGAATACCCTTTTGTCTCGTATCAGCAGCTGCTACTGCATTTCTAGGTATCTCGCTTGACCTTTAGAGAAATCGCTACAAAGATAAGATTTTAATATTAATTACTTAGGTTTCTTTAGCGCTGAATATAAGTGTATCGGCACTTTTGACCAGGCAGGTGTTGTGCTCAGATAGTAGTAATGATGATTACGGTTGATTACTGAGAATTGTAAGGTCTATCCTCACTGATATTCTGTAGTCGTTCAGTTTAAATTGTCTTGAATACAAACACTGTTATGGATAAAATCCAGGAGATGCACCTGACTGGTTGAAAGGTAACAATCGGAAAAACCCTATTACTCCATAAGCAGTGGATCTTAAATGATTTATATATTGGTTGGATCGTATACCTGTACGAATGGGTGTTAATGTACTGAGTACTTATGATCAGATTAAGTACTTACCTACGTTATATTATAAGTTGGATGTGTGATTAATACAAAAACCACTTGGTAGATATATGATAACTATACTTTCTTTTGCTATTATTATTTAAAAATGCGGCGTGCACATAAAACCACCTATTATTCTATCGAGTGTGGTAGTGTGCATTAACCTTGAATGTTGTAAAATACCACAAACCTACTGTATCAACTGTATGTCGGTATCTATTGTCGTTACTCTTTCATACTATCAAATTACCATATATGTGCTTCTAACTATATTTATATAAGTACAATATGAGCTTAGGAATTGCTGGAATGCCGTCTAGAGACAGGTGAGTATGTATGTCCTCTTATACAAAATTGTATTTCACTACATTGTTGCTTTTATATGGTCTAATATGCTTGTTCAATGGACTTCTAAGGGTTGATGGATAACACTTTAGTCTGAATGTAGGCACATTCCTTCACGTGGTAGTTTTACCACCCTTGTTCCTGTAAATAAGATATTTTTATGAGATCGAACTCTTCATGGTTTGACATTAGTAACACCGCTGCTACAATATTTCCTTATTACAGCAGTGTCAAGCGCCACTGATATATATAGGTTCCTGATTTGAGACACAACTTGTCTTCATGGGTAGCAATGCATCTCACAGCCCATTCAGGTCCATGCTCTTGTAGAATTCTCTTCAATAGTTTTAGTTTGATGGCAGAAGTAAGAAAAAAAAATTAAACGCCCTTTCTAAGGTGTCTTCAGTTAATCTCATTTCCTACACCCTAAGGTCGTTCGCCTTCATAAGAAACCTAATTTGCCCTAAACTCGTCGACACGTACAAGAGAACACGTAGCACGCCCTAGGGCTCACATAATAGAATGTTACTTGTACTTAATTGGAACGGGAAAGTTAAGGGACGAGCCGTGTAGCAATGGAAAGAATGCCAGCCAGCCAGTAGTGAATCCCCGGTTTTTACCGGGCAAAGTTCGGGAGTAAAGGGCTTATTAATGTACCTGTGTAAGTTAATTCAAGAACTCTTTAGAATACAGTTTTAGTAGAAGTTCGAAGGAATAAGTTACACAAATAATTAGGATAAATTAAATTAAATTTTGCTTTTTCTGTTGCATACATACTTTGCTAGAGTACTTACTCCTAGACTCCTAGACATATGAACCCCATCAAATCATTTAGAATTCTTACTTGAATGACTAGTTCACTAACTAAAATTGACGACACTATTCGATTCCCACGGTTCGATTCCCGGCTAGATAGATATCTAAATTATGAGTTTAGATTTCTGTTCAGGGTCTGGGTGTTTGTGCATTTGTCTTTGTGAGTTCAAGGCACCCACGACACAGGAGAAAAATCTACTGTTGGGGCTATGTGCGTAAAAAGCTTTTTTAGTTTTAAATACTTTTGTGAGGTTTAGCTCCTCATGGAAAACGCTAGCCAGTTCAAAAGAGTTCTGAATACAGTAGTCAATGTCAGTGCTATAAAACCCCTCAATTTTTCCATCATACACACTCGTATATTCGTGTTTCCACATTTAGAACTCAATCGAGATCGTACGCAGTGAACCCCGTAATGTCCAAATAGGGTCTGACGGAGACCCAGATGTTCAGTTGCGAGCCGGTTTATCGACGCTACGTGATCTGCCTCGTTCTGACTTGATTGTTCCAGCTGCCGTAGGGTTGGTCACCTATTTCGAGGTTTTTTAAAGATTGAGACAGCAAATGACGCAGTGCATCTGATGGTAAGTGGTCACTGCTGCCGATAGATCTTTGTAAGAAATTTGCATCGAATAAACATTCATTTCGTCTGATGATAGTTTCCCCATTCTGTCTATGGTCGTCTCAAAACAACTTCATAAGGAAAAGAGGTTCTGAAGTCACAAATAGGTTACAGTAATGTAACAAGAACGGGAACAGTCCTATGGATTAAGATGTTGGTCCTTGCTTGTTGGTTAGCAACCGATCTGTAATTTTGTACCGACCACAACAAAACAAAACTCTATTCAACAATATAATATGAACCTAAAATTAGGAAGATGTTTTTCCGTAATACACTTTGTTAAATACAAATATCTTTTCTCATTTATGTCTCTTCGATATTTATGAATAGGCGGCGTGTGCCAACCCTGAATAGGAATCTTTTTTCGGGTTCCGATGTGGTATTGTATTGCTCATTTGTTGCTGAAATATTGTACATATGTATAAATAAATGTTTATCTGATTCGTGTTTTCCTTTCAGTAAATTCTCGTCAATGATTCTAGGGGTACAAATGGATACGTGAAAGTTATGATTCAAAAGATATTTTGTTGACGGAAATAAACCAAGTAGGTATGATAGGTAGGTATATTGCTGTAGAATTAGCACGTTTATTTTTCGCATTTAAATATATTCCTGTTTCATTTTAACTGGAAGTTTTATTTTTATTATTTCTTTCATTCAAATCAAATATGCTTAAATTACTTTGAACATGCTGTTAATATGCTTTTGACTGATTTTGTTGTTTTATTTTCTAAATTTCAATTGTATGTTCACATACTTAGAGACGACAGCTATCTGGCCAAACTAGAAGATATAATAAACTAACATTGTCCACTGTTACAGAATTTCTCCACCAGTTCCTGAGAATTCAATAAGTAGTACATGAATTCACAAGAATTTCTACACTACAGTTATCAATCAATCAATTTAATCAATTTATCAAAATCAACAATTAAGTACTTAGACATAAAATTGTCATAACACAACACACTAACTGGATGGAGTTACATTTAATAGGGTAAAGGCGGATAATAAAAGTGGCATTTATATTTAATTTCCACCCATCCGTCACAGCAGCTTGAAGGTCGGTCCAAAGTACTCCTAATCCCCTATTTATTGCCTCTTACGAGCTCCCGAATTGCTTTATAATTCCCCAGAATGTTCCTCATTTACATTCGCCATCCGTCCATTTCATATCCTGACGAAATTAGCGGGCACTTTTTAGTCCTTTCCGACGTATTCGAGTCACGTATGGACTGTTAGACGCGTAAGGGTGTGTTCATACGATGCGATTTTGGACTTTCATTGTCGTATTTCTGCAATTTTTAATGCAATTGTTATTCATTCATATCAAGAGGCCGTAGTTACAAAGGTATGTGGCAAATAGCTTCTAGAAATAAAACAACATTTTTCTATCTCTCACGAATAGTAAGTATCATCTTACGGGATGAAAGACACTTATGTCCTTTTCCGGACCCCTGGCAATGTGTGTGTTAAATTTCATAACGATCGGTTAAAGGTTGTCGGTTAAGTAGTTAAACCGTGAAAGCGTTACAAACAAACAAGTGGACATTAACTTCCCATTTTCTTTTAATCAACCATCTGATTTTGTAACGTCCGTTTTCAACTGTGGCCAGATCTTTCGTACTCATCTTCCGATATCCGACATCAACCGTACTTATGCACCATTAAAAGCACAGTGTGCGAGAGCCCTAAATAGTCGATTTAATCTTGAAGGAATGTCAGAAGCTCATAACTACACACTTCTGAAATATATTATGGACCAATAAACGCGAGGGATTTGAATATAAGGCGACGCTGTGTCGTTGGACTGATCTGTACTGTGGTGGACTTTGGTACAAGATTCCAGTAAAGTCCAATTTTTTAGTAATGGGAAGATGAAGTTTAACCTAAGACCATAACGGACAGAACTGGGTTTGACGAGTTCATACGAGGTACTACTTGTGAAGTTATCTCGTAAGGTATTTAATTAATTGATTTACGAGTATTATAAAAAAAAAGTTATGGTACTTTCACACTTAAATTGATTATGGGCCTCTACTAATCAACTTTGGGGCAGCGTAGAGTTTTTCGTTACATTCATTTTTCAATACACAATTAAGATCAAAATCTTTATTAACAATTTATTTCACATTAAATCTCTTTTATTACCCATTACCTTAAAACAACTCCGCCATTTTGTCATCTAAAAGACCTAGAAAAGTATATCATAAAATGGCCGTATAGAAGATTACTTAATAGTTGTTTTTATACATATTTGTTATTCCGCGACAGACCATAACCCCTATGTTGTTTATGGTCTTCTCAAAATTACCATGCGATGGTCTTAATTTCTTATTTACTGCGTCTACTGTCTACGGGGATGGTTTATGAGATATGATCTTACCATAGAATTGATAAAATATGGAAATGACGTAAGTGTAGCCAGTTTTTTCGGAATGCCTTATTTAACTACTTTCATAAAGTTATTGATCTGTGCAGTATAACTAGGTATGCAAAATTGACCAGGTGGTCAAAAATATTTGACTAAGTCTTGCAGCCGAACTCTATCACTATTCATTGTAGTAGATTCCGAAACAAAAGTGGTGACATATAAATAACAGCGGACATCGTCCTTTCGCGATAGTCACTTCTGTTTGTTATAAGCTCTACGGCACAAACTTCCCCTATAACGATTAAACTACATATACAAGCATTTGCTCCGTACTTTTCACCTCATTCCCATCCAATTCTCCTTGAAGGAGTCATCGGACATTGTAAATCTTTTTTCCCTTTGTTGGCCAAACATAAACCAGTCTAGACGTAGGCTCGGTGCCGTGTAATTATTTTTCGAGTACATTAAGTTCGCCGAACGAGATTACGAAGGATTTACGTCGGCTAGTTTCGTTTTAGTAAGGGTGATCTCAGATGTAAATAAAAAATATTTATTGAAGTAACTAATCGTCCTTGAAGCGTGGTTAGGATGATTTTGACGTTCCTAAGGACACGGTATGATGTAAGAGACGAGTTGAAGTTAATGTTTAAAAACAAAGTTTATTTATTAATTATTTTTTTTTCTTTACACACGCATCACGTTCACGTTCACATTTTTTCTAATATCTTGTGTACTATTTGAAAAACTCTTCGGCAACCATTTTTTTATCCCACTCTTGGCTATGGGTGGCCGCAAAATAAAACGGCTACTTAATGACATGCTTATTACGATAGACCAAATTAAGTACACGGATACTCTATTATCTCTGAAAATATATCTAAATTTCAGTGACATTGATGTAGGAACGTTCTGTTGGATCATTTGAATCTATATTTAGCAGCATCGTAGGCGTAAAGGCGTTCCTCGGGCACCTTTTCGTCCTAACGTCCTTTACAAAGTAACATAGAAAAGTTGTATAAGGTTCGGTAACACTTACTAATATGAGGTTTACCGATTTAGTTGGAGGTTACGCTTTTAGATCGATTTAAGATAGGATTACGGTTCTATTTAGAGTAACAGACCTGTGGGTGGTAAACGCTAATAGTCAGGTACGTCCGCATACTACGGTAATATCATTCGGGTTTAAAAAGATAGGCAGTTAAAACATTTACTTGAGAAAACAGTTCAGCTGCATATAATGTACTTAAGCGTTGTATTTCTTATTTATTTGACTGTTATAAATGTATAGATTTGTAATATTTAATTTAGTTATATCTTATAAATAAAAATAACGAATGAAAAAAGGAATGAACCAAACGTCAGTAATTTATGATTGACAGAAGAAACGAATTTGATGTTAAAATCAAGGAATTAAAGCAAGAAGAAGGCGAAGGATTTAAATAAGCAATAAATGAACGATTTACCGAAGAATTTCAAAATAAATAGATAGGAACCGTCCTTTTATTTAAACTGAACGATTCATTCATTCTTTGTCATATTTTTTAATACTCCTTTCAAAATATGTATATCTACTAATCATTTTCCCCAAGACCAAGCAGTTGTTTAGCCCTCAGCCTAGTCTAGACGTGAAAATAACGCCATGCCTCAAACTCCCCTCGAGCGATTAACTTTAGCAAATACGGAGACACATTGTTATATTTTCACCTATTTCAAGTGCGTGCAATAAATTTGTTTTATAACTAACTAGCCCCTATACAGAGCCTACGCCAGCGGTGATCAACCGCTTCGTTGTGGGTCGCATAAAATAATAAAGTTATAATTGAAACAGTCGACATATTTATGTAAATTTAATTTTGCAAGTTTTCTGTTGTTTAAGAGGAAATAATAGGTCCTGAATTGAGAAAAAGAAATGACACTGTTTCAATTATTCCTGCTCCAGCCCATTTTATTGCATTTTATTTTATGCGGGAAATCCCACAGCTGGGCACCGATCTCTTGCTATAATAAGTATATGTAGGATTGAAATATACGATTTTTTACTGTTATACAAAAATTTAGAAGTGTAGTTAGAGAGTTTTTAATGCATTCTGTAAACTTAAACGTATGAATTTCATATGGCAATTCACCCATTTGTACTTAGCGGTGAAACCTACTGTCACCAAAATCTATCTGTAGAGTACATTTTATATCCGGATACCCGGTGATTGGTGCGGGCCACAGATTGAACACCAAGGGGACCTAGTCTAGACGTATCAACATTGAATCGAGTCACTCCTGCGTCGGTGCGGCAATAAAAATATTTCGTTGAGTTCTTTACGAGCTTATATTGCCGAAATAACACATTATATCCCCATGAGTTACTGTTTCAGTTGCCCTCTAATGGTCTGTTGTTAGATCTGGGGTAGCCATAAAATGTAGTTTTTACTGTTGTCAAAGTCTAAGTTATCTCCTATTTATTTCCATACCAAATGTGGATAGTTTGACTTTTGTTTAAATGCCTAATTTAGTACCTAACTACTATTAGTGTTTGGAAAGTCTTCTACATCTACGAAGTTTGTTACATATGTGCATATTGACAGAAACCACTTCAGGCGGATTGAATAGATGCTGCTTTTATGACTTTTTAAAATAAATCTTTTCGCACACAAAATCGAATGCCGTTTACCAAATCGTATAAGTCGATTGTTATTAAATAGTAAATATCTGCTCAAACATACCTACTTCAAAGCGGATGGGTGTGTCCAAATTATTCGCCAGTGCCCAATGGACACTACTAATTAGCGTGACTACTAGTTTATTAAACACTAATTGTTTCTTTAACGGTGGTAATACCATTTAATTAATACTATCAAGGTATTTTGTAAACAAATACCCTAACGTGAATGTAAAAGTGTTGTGTGAATAGATAGAATCAATACTATTCGGTATTACATCTATGACGTAGTTATTTTACGGTACATGTGTTGTGCGTTGTTAGGCAAATGACCCATATTGTAAAACTAGCTGATGCTCGCGGCTTCACCCGCGTTAAAGAAGTAAAAAGGCATACATATTTCAACATAAGTGATACTAAGCGCTTTTTTGGATTTTTCGAAAATTAAAGTACCTGTTTTCGTGGACTAAGAACATCACAACTCATAAGTAGTTATAATATTCAACTGTGTGTTACTTTCCTTGAGGTCAAAGTTATCGATGCTTGACTTGGTTGTTGGACACCTCAGTATAATCTTTAAGCAGAACACAGAAACTCTTAACACCTCTGTGATATGATTTACCTGAATACACTTATCTGAACTTATCTTTATCTATGATCGGGTTGTTTGTGTCCAATTTTTATAGCTCCAGGGTGGACCGTCCGCGCCTGGCTAGTACAAATATTGTCTGAACGCATTCCGTGGGTCACTCGAACGTTTGAGCGGAACTCCTTTGTAGCGGAACTGATATTGGTGCACTTTGAAATATTGATTAAGAGAGTTTTGTTAGGATCATTGTCAACGTCAATGCTTTTTTCCAAAATTAAAGTAGTCTGTGTTACTTAGACCTTCAGCTATCTTCCAGTGAAAGTCCCTTCAAAATCCAGTCGTTCAGAAGATTACCTCAGCCAAACAGACAGATAGTCAAATTTTTTTTTATTGCATTTTCGTTATTGGTATCGTGTATACTTTTATATGCATTGAGTTAACAAAATATCTTGAAATCACAAACAGACACTTCAATTTAATTTACTTGTATAGATGTATTATACCTACTAGGCTATCAATTTGTAAAGAGTAAGTTAATATCCAAGAATAAATAAGTGTAGTTTTTGATTTTTGGAATTGGATAGAATGATTATTAATAACAGGCGTTAATCGCTAAAGCTACCAGCTCAAGTGATAACAGCCAACGGGCGGTCAGCCCTAACGATCGCATCTCGTAGCCGGCGCCGGATGTTGTGTTTGCGCTGCGTGAGCGGTGTTTTGGCGACTACCTGCCTACCTGGTGTGTTTGGTCGGTGGTCCGTGGTGTTGTTTGTTGCTCTGCTGCATTCCGGGTCGGTGTGAATGGATGGATGGAGGGCGAGTGTTAGCTGGTCTTGTTGTTGCTCGTTTTTGGTACGTGATCTGCGGTTAGTGGCGTAGACACGTAATATGTGTATCAATGAAATGTTTAGGTTCTATTCTGAGGCAATAACATCAAATAAGTCATATGAAAAAGTCATGCGAGAAAGTTCAGACAAAATGTAATAAGTCGTTTATAACAATTCATTTACATAATTGAA
>DWPV01001100.1:0-22482 GCA_018251915.1 Urbanus proteus proteus | reverse complement strand
CATACAGTCCACCTGGCTAGTGGTCACTACCGCCCACAGACATCTGTAGCAACTATTTTCTGTCTTGAGGACGAATGGTCGCTGTGACCGTGATCCAGAAGGCACGTCCATCCACAGAAACAAGAACTTCTTCACACTAGAACCCGATAAGGGCATTATATTTCCCCAGCCAAATACTTCTTCTACCACCTGGTAAATGTTATAATACTAGTTAAATATAGTCAAAAATTAGATAATCAAATTTATTCCAATTTTTCTAACATTTTTGTCATATTCGTCAACCCTAATCCCATTTCTGGACACAGAGCTCTTCATAGAGTGTACAAGAAGAAAATACGAGCCTAGTATTCGAACCTTGGACTCTTTTGGTTAAAGGACTCGTATCGACGTCAAAAGTTTTGGTCTTTTTTATCATTTAAAACCATGAAAGAAAGAGACAATTGGAATAGGTACGTGGGAGCATCGAGGCGACTACCAGTACGAGCAGCTGTGCCTACTTAACGTCATAGCTTGCCAGTCATTAGGACACGTAAATTTTGTTTTGCGGGTAGTAAAACTTTTGTAAACATGCCTCGTTAATTATTGATAACAGGCAACCAATAAAAAGTTTCTTAGTAGTAAGTATACAATAAGGTACTTATTTCTATCGAGGCTCCTTAAGAAACTTAAACTTAAAACGCTTTCTGCACTCATAGACCCACAGTAGAATTTTCTCCTGTGGGTGCCATGGACACACACATACACGAATACACAAACACCCAGATCCAGAACAGAAATCTAAATTCATCATATAGATGTCGGTCTGGCCGGGAGTCGAACCCGGAAACCATCGCGCGTCAGTCCAGTATGGTAACCGTTCCGCCACACCATCAGGCGGCGGCACCTATGCCACTTCCTCGTCTTCTCTTTTCCGTGATCAAAACCTAAGTGTCAAAGTCGAATTCTAATTTTTAGATTCATATTGGAAGTGGCAACCCTGCTCTACTGGTACGAACACTGCGATGTTTTCCTCTAGCATTTTTATCTCTGCTCTCTGACTCCGACTGACGCAGGCGACCTCGTGCCCAATGACATCAACCTTATCAGCCTGGAAATACGGCCGTTAATGCCTCGCCCGCTTTCACGCTCGCCCGAATTTTGGACTCATTAGGTTGGCATTCGAGCATTTCGGATTTAGTAAACAGAACAGATATGATAACGTTCGGGAAAATAATTGAAATTTCATTCATAGGTACTGTTTTATTTTTAGTTTTCACTAATTACTTAGCTTTTAATATCGGAGTGGGTGTTAAAATAGAGTTCGTGTTTTTACTACTCTTGTTTTTGATGTTTACTAGCTAGCTCTACTCTCAAATGTTTAGGTCTCAATAATTAAAATTTAATGAGAACTAAGATTTAATATCGAATTTAATAGAAAAAATAGAAACTCTACATCTATTTCATCTTTATGTTATGGAGGTACGTTTACGAAAAAACAAAAGTAGAGTTTCGTAGGATTACGTTGGGAAAAAATGTATGATTTAAAATCATATACGGTTATAAAACGTAACGTTTATTGTTACTGTCAACAGCCCTACAAGCTGCGTAGAGACGATAGTGTAGACGGTAATGAATCTAGGAATAGTGTGGAGCCTGGAAATAGGCGAAAAGGCTGTTCAAGGCTAACGTAGTAGGTATACGAGATGCGGGCTCGCGAGTGGAGCGGCGCTGGCGTCGCGCGGCCCGCTGACGCAACGCGACCTCTTTGTCCGGCCCCACGGACTTCGGCGGAATGTCCGCGCCTCGCCTGCGACACCGTCCGCGCTCGACTAATTACGAATGTCAAATGTTATCGCACGCAACCGTCCGCCGTCCGCACTCCGCTGCGCCGCTCTTCATAATAATAAAACCTGATATTTAAAACGGAACGTCCTTCTAACGCCGTGTAGTTGCGCCGACGCCAATCTACGATAATAATAAGCCGGGCTCCGAGATAGCCCCGCGCTAAAGCGCTGAGAACCGGTGTACGGTTAGACGGAGCTCTCCTTTGTAGCGCTCCGGTCGCTATAAGGTTCAGTTTCCAGCGCTCACATAAGTACGGCCAGTTCTATGCGCGCCTGTATAGCTATTAAATGTATATAGAATATATAGTAGTAATCGCTCGACGCAGCGGTATTATGTCGGAAATATACGGGCCGCACCGCGGCTCAAGCCGATTCACCGTTTCGCTATTTAGTTTGTATGGGAAGTTTATTTTAGATTTTTTAGGGTAATAGATGACGTTATGAAATCGGTTCCACCGGTAAAATATAAAGTGTAGGGTAAGCTTTCCTTGAAGTTATATGGGGTTTGTCTGGAGCGGCATGTTTGAAGAAAAACTTATGATATCAATTTTTCTATTAAAATCGTAGCATCTAGTCCTATTGACTTAAATAAAGTCAATTATAACAATAATCATATATTTTTAAATTTCTACCTATATATCGAAACATCTTCGATCAGGTACTAGTACTTCTTTTATTATTATTATAATGTTTACCAATACATTCTACATCGTAAACATTTAAAAAATCTTAATTTTATCACATTAAAGAAAATATTTTTTTGGAATAAAAATACAAACTTGTATACTAATTCAGAATATATGTGCATAAGATATATCATAAATATAGTAACTACGTAATACTTTGCGTGTGAGAAGACCTGTTCATTTATTTGTATAAAAAATATAAAATCATATTTGATACCTTTTTTAACCAAAAAAACAATACACAATTGTAGAATTGAAATTTCATTAAGATAATACTATTCTTAAATGAACCTGGTACTTAGCGTACTATGTTGTACGTGTATGCTATATTTTAAATTTTGAACTAATTCCATATATAAGCTCTATCTGTATACATACAATGTTATATATTTATGTTAAAACTCAAAAGATTGCAAATATTCTATTCTACATAAGTATAACACGCTGACCCTAATAATTACAATACTCTTGTATAATATTTCAAGTTAAGTTATTAAATAATTATCATTTAACTCAAACAATGACGACAAATTATTCATTTACGCTTACTTAGGAAGAAAATATTATGTTCCAAATTTTATTAATAACAATAAACATAAAACGAATTTACCGCAAACAACAAGTGTCATTGAATCCAACTTATTGGTGTATATCTCGATGCACTTAAATTTTATATGTTTCCATCATTGGTTTTAATAAATTTAAGTCTTAGATTTTCTTACATTTTTTAATAAATATTTGTAAAAACCTGATATTTTTCTATTTCACAAGGTTTTTACTCAACAAAGCCTTTTTTCAAAAATATTATTGTATACTTAAAAAAAACCAGACTAATCCTAACATATCATTAATTACATTAAATAAAGGAAAATAGTACAGTATACCAAGTATATTATATATTAATATAATTCTATTAATGGCTAAGAGTTCAGGAAAAGATATTCATATCAAGACTGCCCATTAATGTTTAGTTAAGCTATACTTAAAAAAATTTGGTTAATAATCATAAACAATTTACATAATTAAAGAACAGTTTAAAAATAAAGCAAAATTGACAGAAAGATTTAATAAGTAGAAATCTCTTTGTTTGGTTTGAAATTAGTAAAAGCAATAATTAGGAGGAATACCCAGTTAATATCAATTTTAAGATAAAGAAATTAAATAAACACCTATAACTATTTTTTCTATTCATAGGAAACTACAATTCATCTGGCTGGATTTTAATTAATTTACAAAACAAGTGTGAACGCACACCAAAAAACATCTCTCAATTTTGTGTGTTTGCCAAGAGTTTTTGCGCATAAAAATATTAAAGAGCAATCGGCTTGAGCCGCGGTGCGTCCCTCTGTCAGCTATAGCGTGGCCTTATAGATGGTTGTTTGCGCTCACAGAGTGCGGTGAACAGCGCTCACCGGCGTCGGCGTGGTGTGAGTGTTCACGTGCACGGCGCACACAGGCGGCGCGCGCGCGGCTGTGTGCCTCGTGTACGGTGCGTTCCGAAACCGCTCTCTATTCTATCTATGCGAAGGCGTCTATCGCCACGTATAGCGGGCCACGCTCGGGGCGAGGAATTTAGAGGCGGGGGTCGTATCGTTAATTGTTATGAAGTTGATTTCGCTCCTGAAATTCCGAAATAGGTATTTTGAAATAACGCCTCTTTTCCCCGAGACTGCCCTGTCGCGAGGCCGACTTGTGCCAATTCGCTGTTAATTGTTATTAATCTATTTTTGCGAATGAGCTACTCGCTTCGAGACGTTTGTTTTCATGATAGCGCGGCTAGATAGATGGCACTATTGTGAGCGTAGGTACGTTCCGTTCCTCGAATCGCTCGCCCTTATCACCGCGGAGTGATAACGAGGTGAATGCCGCCGTCAGCCTCTAGCGTAGGGTTTAGAATTGTACACCTACGTCGAAGCTACGGGCATTCCTCGTGCCAATAGCAAACAAATCCATGGTTTGACGCGTCAGTCTTACACTCATGGTGGCAGAGTGATGTTGCCACGTACAATGATTCGCTGAGAAAAACGTAGTGTAGGTACTACAATTAAGTACAGCCCATTAGCTTCGTGGAAATAATGCAAAATGTAGAGTCACCGTTCGGTGTAGGTAGTTACACAAAGAGGATAAAATCATTCGTTATTTATACGAACACAAAGGATTCTGAAAAACACTATATACACTCCGAGTACGGTATTAATAAATGTTAATAAATCGGTAAAATGTGGTCAAATTAGTTCAATACCGGTTTTGCGCTATTCGAAACGGATAAAACCATCGAAATACGAATACAAAGGGTTGTAGTACTGAAACTGGAACTATAATATTCGCTCCAGCTATATCCATGGTATTTTTAATCAACGTAATTAAAATTGTGAAATGTCGAGCGAGAGAATTACTACAAAACGACGTTTGAAGTACATTGCGGGGTAACAAGGATGAGCGCGGAGGTTTCAAGAACTGGTAGCGCAATGAATGCCCACTTGTGATTTAGCTCGCACAGAGTGCGCCAACATGACGTAGCCGGTGTGCTATTTAGCTGAAAGAGCTCATTGCTGATTTCGAGTCGAGGCGAGTTTGAATCGAGTTTTCATGTTAATCATTTGTTGATGCACACTGAGGTTATTTCGCTAACAGCCCAAACAAAGATCGAGTCCCACAAGTGGGCAATGGCCTTTGTGATTTATTTTTTAAATAACGCCAACGCGATGTTCTATATAAGAAATCTACGTCGGTTCTACTTCGAGAGTAATTTTTATTCTTTTTGTACTCTTAAAACACAGGGATAAATCAAGCTATTGCGCTTTACTCAATGTTCTACTTCTCGTGAAAGTCACGTCAAAATCGGTATAGCCACGTAGTGTACGCTCAGATAGAGAAACATTGAAAAAACACTTTTTTACTTTTTTATAAACTAATGAATTTGGAACATCGATTTATTACTTATTTAATAATTTTAACATTTTTTAACCAGACACTTATACAAATAATCCCCATTCATAAACGTTAAAAACCAGGGTTTTATTATAATTCGTTTGTCTCCAGGTTCGAGGTTCGAATCCCTGACCTCTCATATTTCGACGCACGTATTAGAAATTTATGCTTTAACGGTAATGAAAAACATGGTAAGGAAACTCGATAATCCTCTAAGTTTTCAAAAATGAAATTTTGAGTCTTCAGTATGAACTTTCCAGTCTGAGACTATGCCCAGCTGTGGGACAAACGGGTGACGATGCTCTGTCTTCTTCCATCTTATACTTCAATATTAAGATAGAGAGGGACAGAGCATACAATACTAACGCTACTTATCTCTTACGGTTTATAAACGGTATTTGGGAACTCCGCATAATTTTCGTTCCTAAGTTCCGAGTTGTATGGCATTGCACGGATTCGAACCCGAACTTGTAGTAACGCATGCCACAGATCCTTACCGCTATGTCTACGCTGCATACAGACATCAAGTATAGACTCATTTTTATGTTTACAATTTGTAGAAACAATTTTATAGTGACTTTTTAGACTATGAGTGATATAGAATAATGATTATTCATCATTAATGACAATGATCAAAGCTATGTGAGGTTTATCAATTTACACTTAGATAGTGTGGACTAAAAGCCTTTTTATTAAAGAGAAACATACGCCCAACGGATCATCTCAATTTTAATTGTTTGTCAGAACAGGGAACGAACCCTAAACCCTGTATAATATGTATGGAAACCATCGTATTCTGCAGAGAATCTCATAATACAAGAAACCCTGATCAACAGAAAGCACAAGAGGAAAGTCTTATCACAAGAAACTGGGAATACCGTATTTATATAAAATAAACATTAATAAAAATTATAGCATAATTAATAAAGTCTAGGAAAAATAAATAAACTGGCAAGTTTGCATGCAGTCCATCTGATAGTAAGTGGACACTGCCGCCCATGTATATCGGTAACGTTAAAAATATTGGAGGTTTACCTGAGTGTGGTCACAAATGTGTTGCTCCTAGGTGCAACATAGATCACGCTGTGTCTCTACCCTAACTTTAGTCTAGTTTGGAACGCCTCGTGTCTTACCTTATTTTTCATATCAGAACACAGTAGTGTTCTGGTTTTGTAATGTAAAATGGCTGCAGTTAAGAAATATGAAACACAAAGGGCTCTACCACCATAAAAAGGAACTTCCAAACGCGATTTCCCAAAATATTAAGCGTTATTATTTACCTATCCCTATCATACAGTGATTTCTATATCCATCTGCATAATGGGTTCTACATTCAATCCATTCCAAATTATGTTTTTCTTTGGATATTTATTAAATACTAGTTGATCCCCACGGTTTCACCCGCGTTAAGGAATCTAAAAGGCATACACACATTCAAACATGTGATACCCGTCTCTCCTGCGACGGCGGCCGCATGCGCGTAGAGCGCGCGCTAAGGCATTTTCAAAAAACAAAGTAACCTAAGGTACGCCTTAGATTTTCAGCTATCTTCCAATGAAAGTCCCATCAAAATCAGTACAGCCGTTTAGAAGATAATTCCATTTTTTGTAACGTATATACTTTCATATGCATAAAAGTATTTCAACATTACAAACAGACACTTCAATATTATTTGTTTAGAAGTTATGTGTTTATAATTATAGTACCCACAACATTTTGAGGCCTCAAGACCGACATCACACGACATCCCATATTTATAGCTCGTTCATACACATAAGTCCCACTGCTGAGCGTGGGTTATTCCGACGAGGGGAAACCCAGAGGGTTCTAAAATAGGGCCACCCCCTGTCGCTGGCGTGGGCGTCGCGTGGGCTGGAGGGTAAGACATACCTAGACACGTTTAGTCGCGAATTTCCAATTTTCAAGAATTAAAATGTTATAACATTCCTAAAAAAATAATGTTTTATTACTATAGGATTAGTAGTATTTGTGTATCAGAAATTTATGGATTTTTGTACTATGTCAATGATTTTTTACTTTTTTTTGAGAATATTGTTGTTAATTTTATAGTATGTTTTATTTTAGGTCTTAGAAATTATGACTAAAGCGTTAGAAATATACAGGCTTTCAACGCTGGAAACCCAGTTCAAATCTAAGTGATTTCCAATCTTACAATGTAATCAAAAATCTTTTTTTACTTAAGTAAATAGTGAGCGTAAAGAAAACCTACTTTGAGTACTTTGAGTTTAAGGATAGAACGCTTTATGTCCCGACTGTAGCGCCACTAGTCTTATACTCAGCTACTGTTATATTCTGGCTCAAAACTGTAGCGTTCTGGTATAACCAACCCTATAAAACCATGAAGCATTTTAACATAGTCCACAGGAATACCAACGCATCTAATGCTGACTTCGTCACCAATCTTCTTCAGAGTATTACTCGTTAATTTGGGCAGATGTAATTGATAATATTCCATAATGTTTTCAAAAGATGCGAAGTCTACGCACTTTTTAAGCAAAGTGGACTATCCAATCCTTTTTAATCTGAGATTTGTCCACGCATGGGACAATGATGTCGATAATAATATCTGCATGCCTATCTGTGCGTATTTCTACCCATTTCAGTGGAACTCTATCACGACTAAGTTATATCGTCAGCGGTACCAACGCGTCCTCATTCCTATTCCGGGTATTATCGATGTTTATTTCAATTATTTACTTCTTTAACAAAGGTACCAGGAGTGCAGAATGACCATAGTCATCATATTTAGTCTTTTTTTAAAATAATAAACTAGCAAAAGAACTTGCTGTCCATCTTATGATCTCTACCGCCAATGAATACCTCTGATCAACCATAGATAAGATCCTACCTGAGATCAGCAAATCTGAAGAATATGTCTCACATACTACACCAGTCAAATCAGAACACAGCAGTAACACTGTTGTTCTTAGGCAGAATTAGTTGTGACGGTGGTGCCAGCGGTGTCAAACTACCAGAGAATTCTACCACCTTTAAATTTAAATGTAAAATGCGGGCATAGTTGCTAATTCTTTACCAAAATGGTACCAAGAGCGCATAAAAAGCAAATAACAGAGTCATCATATTTAGTCAGATAGAGTCACATTTTCTATTTCTCCAACAAAAAGGTACCAGGAGCGCAGAATGAGCACAGAGCCATCATCACACGTTTCACCGGTTGTGCCGGGCTTGCCAGCTAACAATCGGAGTTTTTCCATACACCGTTCGTGTTAGCCCAGCGTTGAGTCATTGACATTCGACGCGCAACTCCGCTCTGCGACTAAAAACAAGTCGACACATTCACAGGATTATCACCTTTATTCTGTTACAACACTGTCTATAATCGCATGCATGTTTTAGTATACGATTGAGTTAGGAGGGTTATAGAAATTTCACCTTTACGTGTCGGGTTTAGGGGTTTAAATTGCGTGTAGAGCGCACGTATGGTGTAACATGTGACCAATAACAGTCGCGGGGTTGCCAGAACACATGACAGCGCTTTCTTACCAGCTGCGAATCAGCAACATCTTGTGGATACAATTATCGACTTTATTTATCATTAATAGGGGCGATAATTGTATGAGAATGATAGAGGTAACAAACTGGACTGTGTCTACGTAACATTTGACTGTAGAGGTACTATATTACTATGATAAAGCAAATACTTAATGTTCAATAATCATATTGTTTATCGTCATTTAAAACACAATGTTATCCGTAACTGTCCGTCATCCAGAGACTTAAATAAAGAATATTTTAGAATTAAACTGACAGTGTTGCCAGCAATACGAATATTCCTTAGTGCAAACGAGACGCGATAACATTGTGTATCCACCCTCTGTTTTTCAATAAAACTATTTATAGAGCGCTATTTATAACTCATTAATACATATATGAGCAGAAATAAAACGGGAAAAAGTAAGTGAAAATAAAATTGTTTTGAATTTAGTATGTTTACATCATTTTTAAAAACAAATAGGTAGTTACTCGTATATTATCAAATGTTCTCTACTTGTATGATTATCAAAATAAGTTTTTATCAAGTTATTGACGCAATGATACATTCATATAATCATTTTGAGGTTATATCTTTATTTGGTGACGCTCGGGTCGAACGAGAATGGAGCGTCTAACTCGGGCAGACTCGAGCAGACTCGGGCATATTTTATGAAAGCCGCGAATAGCCTTCGGCCAGGACTAATTTCAAAATAGCCGCCACTTTTCGAATCTAGAATAGTGCCTGAATATTTTTAAGTCTTCGTAACTGTGCCTTTTTAATATTTATTTCATTAAGCTGACATTTATTTCATAACTGACTATGCCCCATGGTTTCACCTGTGTTAAATAATGTAACATATGTTTATATGTTTTGATTTCATTTTTATAAATAAATGCTAAATATTATGTGCTAATTTGGACTATAAGTATAAATATAATATCAAATCAAATGCTATTTTAAACAATAATAATAAAGACGAACAATCTTGAAAGAAGTTTCAATTATTATTGATTCTCAGTTCTCCATTTATATCTCTATATAACTTATTTATTTTTATATTGTGCCTATATATACATACATACACACATAAACATACATACATACAAAAATACATACACTCAAAAACATGACCCTACTTCTGTCTAGGACTAAGGAAAAATGCTAAAAACACAGCACGCATTGTGCAAAACTCAAAAATGGTCACCACTGGAAACGAAAGGCAAGATACGTCGGGTAGGTCGTCACGGATGGTCGCTTGTGAAACTCCGGTAGTCGGTAGTCGAAAGCTCGAGTCGAGTCAGGCGAGCCAACTCGAGTCGTAATCGCAAAGAATACCCGCTGGTTCGACGGTTCTCTCGCTGCCACAGAGTAGATGAATCAGTGTGTAAATTCAACTATTGTTTACAATAGTGTTGTAGAGTTTCTGGCATAAAAGGGTATTTTCTGTGCTCTGCCATTTTGTTTTATATTCTGAGAGTACGAATTAAATTGACCTCATTTTATTTTTCTAATAGAAACAAAAAAATATTTTCAATCTAATCTCGTTCAAAACTCTACATTTTTAGATACACAAGACACATTTTAGGTTTGCTGTCATTAATTGATTTTATTAATAATTTTATAACTTCATATTATAATACACTTTTAGTCTGTAGCGTAGAGCTCTATGTATGTTAATTCTATGTTTATTTTTGTTTTAATTTTTTTTCATATTATTCTTAAGAACAATGAAAAAAGTTAAGTCGTCAAGTGCCCCTTTTTAGGCAATTATTGTTGTAATAATGATTTTCAAAATATTCAGAATAAACGAAGCCTATAAATACAAATAAATTCTGATATTGTACAGCCTGATCAAATGTTTGAATTTTCTACCAATCTGTTCTAGATAAAGCGTTTCCTCGTTATGTACAGAAATGTCAATAACATGATACGAACGAAACATCCTTGAGGGTAACATGGCATATGAAATCCAAAAACACGCTCTCGTAGTCTGTGGCGCTGGAGCCAAACAGACCGCTAGGTGGCAGCACATAGCTGCTATTCACAGTGTATATTATTTACCGCACGTATATATGTAGGTATGTTATATAAGTGAACAGAAAGCTACGTTCGGTCGACGGCAGCGGGGCTGCGGCGCGGGGGCGGCGGCCCACGCACACGCCGACACCCACGCACACAGCAGCGCCGCGTACGTACTTATCGAACGAGCGAGCGCCGAGCCGCCAACCGACCGACTCGCTCGAGGTATTCTTATTATTATGAAAGGAGAAACGGTTTTTGTAGGGCAAGAACTAAATTTGTAGTACCATTACTGCTGCCGATAATAAAAATCGTAAACGCATTTCTGCTCGCTGAAGTTTGCGCCGTCGCTCATAGATGTCGCGTTTCCTTTCGCTTTTCGTATTTGCAGCATTATGGAATTGACGTTTTCCTCGCCAGAATTATGTACAGTTAGCTTTATTTTGTTTAACGCACACGTTACGTTTTCCGTGAGGGCCCTAATGGAAAACAAAAGCGGGTTAGTTACGTCCATGCAATTCTGATGTTAAAATTTGACATTTATTTCACCTGGATTAAAAATTCGTGAACTCACGAAACATCGGTTCAATGTGGACGAGTAAATAGGTATTTATACCGTAGCCAGTAGTAAAATCAATACTGCGGAGCGAAAATAAAGGGAAAATGTTTTAATGTTTGTATAATTGTTGTTTGGCGTAGGATTACATTGAAAGGATAGGTATAGGGAGAAAAGGAAACTTTTTGTTCTATTCTATAAGTGTTATTATGGTTACTAGTTGAAGTTGAGTCAGAAAGTCAGACTAACAACAAAGTTTGGCGGGCCGCGAGCGCCGAATTTGCCGGAAGTGTTTTCCGCAAAGAATAGTTTTAGTGTTTGGCGCCAAGACACGCTAGGTGGCGCCGGGTCCGCGTTGCATCATGCGTGCCGTCGCGACACCTTTAGGACTCAACATAATATCACCTCATATACTTGTATTAAACAATATATTGTTATATTTTACAGCATATGTATGTATGTATGTATGTATGTAGAGTCGGTCTTCGTGGATGTTGTGGAGGTGACTAAGGGAAAAAATCTATGATATCGGTAGCAGTGTCTTCCTGTGTAACATCAACACCCACAGCGGTCAGCAAAACACGTATCTCAGACGTGGTTTCTTTTCTTTTATTTGATCGAAGTAGCAAACGAGCATGCTGTCCGCCTGATGGTAAGTGGACACTGCCGCCCATGGACATCTGCATTTGACCCCAGATAAGATCAAGGTCCTACCTGAGGTTGATCACAGATGCGTTGCTACCGTTGAGGACTGAGTCTGAACGCCTCGGATAAGTATGTCTCCCTTACCACACCCTTCAGACCAGAACACAGCAGTGCTTAACACTGCTGTTATAAATAATTATAAATGACGGTAGAAATAGGTGTGGCGGTGGTGCCACCGGAGCCGAACTACACAGAGTTCTACCACCGTTAAATTACTATTGGCAAAAATCATTAAATAAGGTCTTTGTCCAGCAGTGGTCTTAAAAAGACTGATGAACTGGTACATTGACAATATTTTGGGTACAAATGTCTCAATTATGGATTTATTATAACTCCATAAGTTGCTTTTTCTTTGTTGTTATAATGTACATGTCAATTATGTTCATGGCATGAGGTAGATATGTAATCGCAATGAATGACTTTGGGTGTAAAACAGATTTATACTAATTAATTGTTATTAATTTAACTGTAATGATAGTAAATATACTAGCATGTTAACCATTGTACTATACAGGCTGTCACAAGGCCCTAGGTTCAATTCGAACGCCCCTTAAGCAAAATTTGAATGCGGTGGTATTGAAATCAAATTCAACCCAAATTTTGAATATCTAAGGTTCAAATCGCGGCCACACGTCCGATATTAGTCCGATATCACTTTTACATAACTAAGAGCTCTACATGAGAGCTCAGACGTAGTCGCAGTCCAATATCCACTTGGACAACGTGGTTGACCGTGGCCTTAGCCCACGGTGGTAGAATACACATGTCATCCACGTATGTTCTCGAGTGGCAATGGCCACTGGCCACTTGGTGGACTACATCGTGGTTTTTTAGAAAAAACTTAGGTACTAGTCACTCAAAGTAAAGACCCGGAAACAGTTGTGAATAGGATGGTAATAATGATGACATGACTTCGATATGGAGCTCTGGAAGGAGGAAAAAACAGTAGAATTTCTCATGTCGTGGGTGCCATGGACACACACATAATCGAACACCCAGACCCAGAACGGAAAACTAAATTCATAATTCATATAGGTATCTGCCTAGACGGGAATCGAACCCGGGTCCCACTGCGTGTCAGACCGGTATGATTCCACCACGCGGGTGGAACAGTGGAACTACAGCTTACTGTTGTCTTCTGACAACTTTTCACAAAAAACCGACTACTACAGCTTACGTACAGCTTGAAACATTATTTAGCAGTAACAGTGCTTACATTGATCTGTGATCAAACACATACTCAATCCGCTTAATAAATGACTTTCATTTGAAAGAGTGGATTGGTTAGTGCGGTCCTCCGGGAGCCGCGGCCGCTCACTGCGACAATGCAGCGTTGGATGTCACAGTTCAATGTAGCATGCATCGCTTTTGAAGGGGAATGTGGTGAAATGTAATTTTGATTTTACGAATCAAAATTGTTTTTTAAATCACAACATTTGCAATGAATCTTTAAAAAAAATCTGAGTCTTACTTACGGTCGGTCACAGATGCGTTGCTACGCTTAGGACAGTTTAACACTGCTGTTATAAGGCGGAATAAGGAGTGACAGTGATGCCTCCAGAGTCGAACCACAAAGGGCTCTACCACCTTTAGGTAAAAAAAGGTTTTAACAAATGACTTTCATTTGAAAGAGTGGATTGGTTAGTGCAGGAGTTGCGGCCGGTCACTGCGACAATGCAGCGTTGGATGTCACAGTTCAATGTAGCATGCACCGCTTTTGAAGAGGAATGTTATAAAATTAATTTTTTAATTCAAAGGATCATTTTTTATATAATCTGCAATCAGTCACACCATCTGCAATCAATCTTATTATATTAGAGTCCTATTTAAAGTTAGCTACAGATGCGTTGCTACGTTTGAAACAGCATTTAACATAGCTGTTAATACACAGAAATATACATATAATAGCAGTGGTGCAACCGGAGTCGGGCCACAAAGGGTTTTACCATATTTAGGTAGGAATACTGGTACTGGTGGTTCAATATTACTCTCATTTGAAGAGTGGATTGGTTAGTGCAGTCCTCCGAGAGCCGCGGCCGCTCATTGCGACAATGCAGCATTGGATATCACACGGTAGCATGCACCGCTTTTCAGAGTTTCGCACAAAACTTGTACATCAATATATATTAATGGTGTTAAAAAGTTAATGAGGAATTATTATTTAATGCCAGCTTTACTGGACAGGAGATTATAGAGGGAAAATCTTGTGAAACGTAGTTTGAATGCTAAGAGTCAAAATTGTTTGTTTTTATATCATCATAGTAGTAAAAACGAGCATGCAATCCACCTGGTGGTACTCAGCCACTGCCGCTCTACATTTGCATCGACATCTGTAATCAGTTTAAGATAAATTAAAAACCTACCTGAAGTTAGCCACAGGTGCATTGCTACGCCTGAGAACTAAATTGGAACTCCTTGGATAAGTATTTCTTCCATATTACAGCATCCCAACCAGAACACAGCGGTACCTAACACTGCTCTTATTACGCAGAAAAAGGAGGATCTTGGAGTTTCTAATGCACTAATTTTGTGTGTGTGTGTTCCTAACATACATGCCATGTTATATGAAGCTATGAGCCTGAGAAAAGATATACCCACGAAAGTTATTATTTGTTAATCGATCAGAACCGCCTCTGATACATTAGGTCCGGAATATTGCAGGTACTGATGAACTACTGCTGCGAAACTGATGAACTGCAAAGATACAGACATGATCTTCAAATGAAGTAGTGGTGATTCTAATGGCATGTGGAGTCATGTGTTAATACAGTTTTAAAAAACAGTCGAAGCAACTCCTCTACGCTGCTTCGATGCGAACGTTAGCGACCACTACATGTTTCTCAGGTCTTCGGCAAAGTTCATGGACTATCCAATGTTAACGACTTGGAACGGCTTGCGGTACTCTCTGAAGCACAAGCGAAGGTGAGATGTTTGGATGACAAATGGCAGTGTATGATCAGTAGTGTATGATATAACATTCTAAATACAATGTGGCGAGCCCTGACACTCCCATCCCATCCCATCCATCCCATCCCATCAAATAAAGGTGTTTTTTGAAAACATGAGAAGTTGGATTTTAATTTATTTTTAATATGCTTTTAGTTAATATATGTTTAAAGGTTTAAGGTATAGTTTAAAGATGGGAGAACTCTTTGTGCTTCGCCTCCGGCGGCACCACCGCTACACCTATCTTTGCCTCATAACAGCAGTGTTCAGAAATGTCGTGTTCTGGTCTGAAGGATGTGGTAAGGGAGACATACTTATCTGAGGCGTTCCAACTCAGTCCTCAGGGGTAGTAACGCGTCTGTGGTCAACCTTAGGTAGGACTTTGATCTTATCTGGGGTTGATTACGGGTGTCCATACGGCAGTGACCACTTACCATCAGGTGAACTGCATTCTCGTTTGCTACTTCGAAACTATAAAATAAACCTGCTTACCTGTAAATTTGTTCAATTAATCGTAAAAGCGTCAGTGTATTGTACAGCCAGAATGGCGGTCGCGTCTCGTTGCGTGATGAGGCGCATTGTTTTTGTGTGGTTTGCAAACGTTACGTGCGTTGTTTTATGGACGCCACTCTACGCTGATAGCTCGGGTTCGAATCCACGTATGTCACAATATCGCAAAAATCAGCAAAATAGAGTAATATAAATAATTGTGTCAGTGCTTAACACTGCTGTGTTTTAGCTTGAAGGGTGTGGTAAGGGAGACATACTTATCCGAGGCGTTCCAACTTAGTCCTCAGAGCTGTAGATGAAAATGAAATATTTTTGATTTTGTTTGAATTCCAATTTTTTGAGAAATTGAGATTTTTTAAATATTAAATTGACTTTTTTATCTTTTTTTTTATCGTTAACCTGACGAAAAGGCAGACGGGCCACCTGATGGAAAGTTGTCACCGTCGCCCATGAACATTTGCAACACCAGAGGAGTCGCCAATGTTTCACCGGCTTTGAAGAAGAGCTCTTTTTGCACCTATCTTGAAGAACCCCATGTCATAGCGCTCCGGGAATACCTCAGGAAAACTTGACTGAAATGAAAGAGATTTTTCTTTTCTTCTCTTTTTTTCCGGTCTTCATTTCTAAGTCTATTAAGTAAATATACAAATACTACTACCATCACCACAACCTTCCACGCCATACGATTTATGGACTTGCTTATTTATCTTCTTATTCTAAAAAGTCACATATACCTTACATTGAGAACGTACACCGCTACACCTATTTCTTCTCAACAATAGCAGTGTTAAGCGCTGCTGTGTTCTGAGGTGTGTGGTAAAGAGGCATTATCTAAGCCGTTCCAATTTAATCCTCAAGAGTAGCAACACATCTTTCTGAGATGTGTGGTAAAGATTATACTCGTCTAAGCCATTCCAACTTAATCCTCAAGAGTAGCAACACATCTTTAGCTCAGGACTCGTGCTAGCATTCTTCCCACGAAACCAGTAGCGTCCATTTTGTAATACCCTCCCAGAAGTAGGGCAGTTGATTCAGAACTCATTACTGTTACGGTTTCCGAACGCTCCCTGTATTTGCTGAACCAAAGTCAACTTTACAATGTGCTTTACGGGTTTTTACTCATTTAAATAGGTGATTTAATTTCCTCTTTAGTATTTAATGTGGTCCTTTCTGGTTCATGACCACACCACCGCCACATCGGCTTCTGCCTAAAAACAGTTTTAAGCACTGTTCTGTTCTCGTTTGAAAGGTGTGATATGGGAGACATAATTATCCGAGACTATTAAAAAGAGTGAGAGAGACACTTTCTACACTCATAGCCCCATATTAGAATTTTATTCTGTGTCGTGGGTGCCATGGACCCACAAATATACAAACACCCAGATCCAGAACCGAAATCAAAATTCATCATTCAGATATCTGTCTGACCGGGAATCGAACCCAGGACCCACTGCGCAGCAGACAGGTTTGGTGAGCGCTCCGCCACGGGGGTTGTCAAAAATTCAATATCAATTAAAATATTTGTCAAATATTCAATTTAAACCTCAGATGTAAAACGCATCTATGATCATCATTCCAGTTCAGGTAGGAGTTTAATCTTATCTTGGTTGGTTGATTGGGTACCCATGGGTCCTCCATCGGTCTTAGCATCACATGCTACAAAACTATAAAAAATCAAACGAGGACATTACAATTACATTGCTGCTATGTCAAAACATATGTTATGGTAAAATATTTGAAAACAAAAAAAAATGAAATAAATAAACATGAAAAATCCTCTCCAAATCGTCTCAAAACCAGCTATTCATAAACTAATTTTGTATCTATGCATAGGATAAGACGTTAATATTTTATCACTATATGTAAACTAATCTCTGGTCTATTTTCCTTATTATCGTACTCACAGAAATGTCCTCCATAGAACGGTAGAGGCGAATCAACATAGAACATAATTTGCAATCACGTCTAATTTGCTATTCATCGAAATCTTTGTATTAGAAGGACTAAACATCTTCGCAGTAAACAAGCAATGGTTGATAAAATGTACAGTTTCTCCTTGTTCTGGGGATTTTGCCTGACCTGAACACAGACTAGTAAACAGGCTATTAGAAGGCGACTCGTGGTATAAAATGAGTAAGCATGTGAGTCAGCTCGAGTCCGGTGGCTGAAGAAAGTACTGGAATTACTGTTAAGTGTGAAATAGGATGCAATCGACCTTATACAGTCCCTCAATAATATTTTTATAGAAGTAGCAAGCGAGCTTGTAGTCCACCTGTTGATAAGGGTAACTGCGCATGGACATCTGTAATCAAACCCTGAGATAACTTTACCTAAAGTTCATTACAGAAGCGTTGCTACTTCTGAGGACTAACTTGCAACACCTCATAAGTTTATCTCCCTTACCACAACCTTCAAATCGTTAGATACCTGTCATAGCTTAACAAAATGTTAATAAGACAAAAGTAGATCCGACAAAATTTTATCTGAATCGACCCTTAATAAGTTTGACGACCCGAATGGCGTAATGGTCAACACGCCGGACCGCTAATCCGAGGGTCCTGGGTTCGATTCCCAACGAGGCGGAAATTTGAATGATGAGTTTAAATTTCCGTCTTGGTCTGGGTGTGTGTCCTTGTTCTTTGTGTTATCCAAGGCACCCACGACACAGGGAATCCTAGTGTGGAGCTATGAGTATGAAGCGTTATTTATTTATTTATTTATAAGTATATAATCGTATATTATCAGTTACGTATCCAAAAACCAAATCACGGAATTTTCGAGAAACATTCTGACAATGTCTTCAGTGAAATGCCTTCATGCGATGCCGTCATTTATTAGCCAGAACTTCAAAGGCACAATAGACACATAGGTACCTCCTAATTAGTTGGTGTGACAGCCAAGACGCGATCACAGGTGTGCTTATTTGTAACGAAGACCGTATTATGCCAGACTAAAAGTGATTGGAATTTAGTTCTGATACCATAGACTAAACGCGATAGAACTCCAGTTATACTTAAAGAAGGGAAGCCACCTAAAAATGTGTTCATCGAAAAAAAGAGAAAGTAAATTCTAACCTAATCTAGTAAAGTGATTAGACGAAGATAAGTATAGGTTAGTCATCTCACCTCTTATTATTTGTTGGACGCTCGCACTGCCAGGCCTTTCTATGGTTCTCCTACTGTAAGTATAATAACTCTATGACTCCATTTCTCAGTTCAGAGACATGACATTATTTTTCAGATTTTAGATTAAATTTTAGAAGGCAGAAGATAACACAAAAGGTGCCAAAAGTAAATAAATAAACAAACGCTTTCTACACTCATAGCCCCACAGTATGATTTTCTCCTGTGTCGTGTGTGCCATAGACACACACGTACACAAACACCCATATCCAGAGCAGAAATTCATTCATTCATCATTTAGATGTCTGTCTAGCCGGGAATCGAACCTGGGCGTCAGAACTTGCGCGTCAGATCGGTGTGGTAACCGTTCCGCCACGCGGGTCGTCGTATATGTAAAAAAACCAAGACAACTTTAAGGATATAATTACACCAACTTAAGTTACTCTGATTTAAAAAAAAATGTTTGGGATATATTTTTTAAAAATAAAAGTGAAATACTATTCTAGAAGTGAAAGAATCAACCAAAGGGCGCTGAAAGACTGACTTACTGTACCGACATCAAGGACTCAGATGGTCAGTTTTTTTTTCTATGGCTCTATGATATTTAATATTGTTTTTAGTTATTTTCTTATCCGTTATCATAAATAATAATTCAGCGTGTGTTATGGTATAAAAATACCATTAAATCCGATTAGAATAGCCTACCGGTACAATTTTCTCCTTGATCACGTAAACCTTAATTCCTTGATAACTTTAAATGACGGGCTGTCACATTTCCAAAACGATAAAAAACAGCAAAAACATAATAATTAATTCATATAGATTTTTTAACGTCCATACCGCCTTGAAAGGTGCGCTATGGTGATGAAGCGGCGATCCACCTCTAAGAAATCATCATACAATCAGTAAAGAAATAAATAAAAAAACTAGCTGATCCCCGCGGTCTCACCCTCGTTTAAAAATTCTAAAGGAATACATATTTAAACATAACTGAAATCCCGCTCTCACAGGGGGCCCGCATCCGCGTGGAGCGCGCGGTAACGCTTTTTTCAAAATTAAAATAGCCTATGTTACGTCTTAGATCTTCAGCTATCTTCCAGTGAAAGTCCTGTCAATATCGGTTTAGCCGTTCTGAAAATTACCTCAGCCAAACAGAGAGACAGAATTTTTTAAATTCCATTATTGTTATAGGTATCGTGTGTACTTTCATTTAGTAAAAAGTTGTTATTTTGAAATCACAAACAGACACTTCAATTTTATTTATTTGTGTGGATTGACTCGAATTTTAAACAGTTTTCACTAGTTTTAGTACGAATCTATTTCTTTTCATAGCTGTAAGTGTAAAGATAAACTACTTATACATAATTATGTAAAGAAAATCAATAACATACAAACTTATAATACATATTAGAATGTTACAGCTACGTATGTCTATTACGCAATACTACACATTTCTCAGCATAAGTGCTTATTGTACCAAACTTAAATCTAAGTGCAAAGTCGTGGCTTATTAGTAGCTAACACTTTCATAATTTTGCGGAACATCATGTTTCACGCAATCTTCAAGAAATGCTTAAACGTAGCTTAAGGGTATATGACGTAAAGGGAACACTCGTACAAACTTCCAGAGCATTGATATATTAATATTAGATTTAATGGTGAAATAAGGACAACGTAATAATTTTTGTAAGATATAAATCGGCGTATAGAAAATACGTACACGTAACGCCATCTAGCGTGATCGATTAGTAACTGGACAAATTATTGTGTAGATGGTAATAACTACTATTAAATGGGTAATAAATGTATTATATGTGTTATAACTATTAAATATACTAAAAATGCTTAAGTTAGTCCCCAGGAGTTTAAAAAATTATAAGAACTATTTGAACAAAAACAATTTGCGGTGCGTTTTCGAAAGCAACAAGGCCTCACCTTTTTCTACCTTATAACAGCAGTATTAAACACTGTATTCTGTTTTGAAGGGGCAGGTTCTGGCTTGTAAAGAAGCTATGTTTGTAAAAAACCGTAAATATTCGTAAAGAAACCATATTGTAACTTAATTCTAAGTGGTAGCAACGCTTCTGTGGCCGACTTCGGGCAGGACATTAGATCTTAAATGGTGGCAGCTATTATAATGATACTGAATATAAATTAATTACCTATATTTGGATAGATAGACATTATAGGAGCAAGTGTTTTTTTTAATATATCTATTAACTCTAACTTGAGTAAGTACTAACGGGTTTCCGCACGTTATTTTCCTACACCGATTCTCGGATAAGTATACTTACTTAATAAGTGTCTGTTAAGGTAGACATGCCTGTCCTCCTCAATAGACCCTTCAAACCAACGAAAGGATTAACACTGCTGTTATTGGCAGAACAAGTATTACTGTGGTGCCGTCGATGTTCAACCACAAAGAGCTCTACCACCATAAAACTATTTTTTTTATATATGATCGCAGTAGCAAACGAGCATGCAGTCCACCTGGTAAGTGGCCACTGCTGCCCCGGGACATACCTAAGGTTGATCACAGATGCGTTGCTACCCTTGAGGATTGACCCGGAATAGGATAAGTACCTATGCCTCCCTTACCACGCCCTACAGACCAGAACACAGCAGTGCTTAACACTGCTGTTATAAGGCAGAAATAGGTGTGGCGGTGGTGCCGCCGAAGTCGAATTCTTTATCTAGTAAACATCAATGTCTACTCTACGCTTCTAATTATTAAAGTAGCAGCACTATTACTACAATATCAAGCCTTTTACACTAAAAGAGAAATAAGAGGGTTAGAACGAAAACCGTTTTATTTAAATTTTACCGTCAGTTTTATGCCCTCAGCTTTGGGTCCCAAATGGATTTCTTTGTTCCGCACAGCTTAAATCAAGTGGCTGTCTACGACATGCGCTCTCATGACAAATAAATGCCCTATATCTGTTAGAAATGTGGGCTTACAAACATGATTCTAAAATAGAATCATAACTAGTGATATAATCTTAAAAAAACCTGACTGTTTAAAACTTTTTGTTTCAGTTTTGAGGCACCATATTAAAAAATATATAGCGTATGTCGCTATGATAATTGAGACGAATTTAACAACACCTCATTTATGTTAAAATCTCTTAAGCCGTTTGGGCTGTTGGGCGTGCCAAAGCAATAGACAAACATACTTACACAACCAACCGAAACCATATTTTCTGACGCAGTCAAGTAAAATTATTCTAAAATGTCAGTAAAAGCTTTTGTCGATAAACCGCTCTTTGTCCAACGTGGCTTAAATCAAGACTGTTTGTGTGTTGCTGTTGTGTGCTAGGTATACATTTGTTACACGTTTATTAACTTCATTTAAGTGTAACCAAGAAACATTGATTAAAGTCTTGCTTTTAAACGTTAATGTTAATGATATATTCGTACTAATATTGTATCTAGAGGCTATTTATAGCATCTAATTTGCAGCTAATAATACTTATACCAATTAAAATCTATGACTTAAAATATTAATACACTAAAAACCATTAAAAGTAAAATAAAATAGATGAAGTATTTTTACGAAAATAATAATAAACAAATTGGCATGATATAACACTTAGGGTAAAAGCCGGATAGTTGCCTCAAAGGGATAGTTGCCCCGGTTGTTCATTTACTATGTTAGGGATGTTTTTGG